>SZWC01011648.1:80835-91399 GCA_023375785.1 Penium margaritaceum | reverse complement strand
AGCAAACCGCTCCCCCACAACCTGTGCATATCGTGCCTGATGCAGGAGGAGTGTCCGTCGACGACGATCACGCACAATCTCCATCCCGAGGAAAACAGCCGCTGGACCAAGGTCCTTCATCCTGTAGCCGGCCTGTAGGACCGCCTTGGCCTCCTTCACGGCCTCCAGTGAAGGAGACGCAATCAGGAGATCGTCCACATACACCAGAATGGCAGTGAGGTGCTCGGCTGTCCGTCGGATGAAAAGTGACGGATCGGCATCACTCTGGACGTACTCGGCCTGAGTGAGGGTGCGAGTGATCTCTCGGTTCCAGTACCGGGGCGACTGCTTGAGGCCATACAAGGCCTTGGGCAAGCGCTAGACCTCGTTGCCTTCGACCTCAAACCCAGGTGGCTGCACCATGTAGATCTCCTCCTCCAAGGTGCCGTGGAGGAACGCATTGTTCACATCCATGTGATGCAGCTCCCAGTCATGGTGAGCGACCACACCAAGCAGCGCGTGAGCTATGGTCATGCGGCCAACAGGGGCAAAGGTGTCAGTGAAGTCGATCCCCTCAACCTGAGAGAATCCCTTGGCAGTGAAGCGGGCCTTATAGCGGTCCAGTGAGCCGTCAGGCTTCACCTTCTCGCGGAAGACCCACTTGGCCTGCACAACCTTCCGTCCCTCAGGACGGTCGACCAGCTCAAAGACTCCGTGCTCCCGGATGGCCCTGAGCTCGTCCTCACAGGCGGCCCGCCACTGCTCAGCATCCTCTCCTGAGAGAGCCTCCTTTAACGTGTCTGGATCAGGGACCGTCAAAGGGGAGCTCCGGGTGGCCAGGACACATGCCTCATGGNCGCAACTAGGTCAGCGGCAGCTGCCTGTGCAGCCTCGTGCTCGTCAGCGATCAGCTGGTGCCCAATGGGACAAGCTGGGTGCACCTCCGTGTAGGTGCCTTGGACACTTAGGCCGAGAGCCTTTGTGCCAGGGTCACCACTGTGCACGCTGCGCGTGCATCGTCTGGGTGGCGCAACCGCAGTCGAAGGTGCTCGTGAGGCCAGTGGGCGGAGACGCCCACCTGGTCCACGGGAGTAGCCCGAGTCTGAGCTGACCGACGGTTCTGGCACAGAAAGGGTAGGTACTGTCTCTAGAGACGCTACATGCGTGGGCGAGACAGGCGCGACAGACGCGGGCGAAACAGGCGCTGCAGGCACGGACGAGACGGTCGCGGCAGGCGCGGGCGAGACAGTCGCGGCGGGCGCGGATGAGGCAGGCGCCGCAGGCGAAGAGGCGGCAGGTGCAGCCCCGGCAGGCGAAGCAGGCGCTGCAGGTGTGGGCGAAGCAGGCGCTGCAGATGTGGGTGAAGCAGGTGCTACAGGTGCGGGCAAGGCAGTCGCGGCAGGCGCGGGCGAGGCAGTCGCGATAGGCGCGGGTGAGGCAGGCGCGGCAGGCGCAGGCGAGACAGTCGTGGCGGGCGCAAGCGGGGTAGGCGTAGAGACTACAGACCCGACAGCAATGATGGCCGGGTCAATGGTGGCCAGCGACGGTCCCACCCCGGAGGCATCCCGGACGGACTCACCCTGTGGGGTAGACTCCCCCATCCGACGGGAGGCCTCACAGGTGGGAACGTGAGACGTTGCTTGGGTGAGAATGGCAGACAGGTCGCGGTACGACAGTGCCTAAAAAAACAGCGCATCGCGCGACTCAACGATGCGGTGGCGACCCGCATCCCAGAAACGCCACGCTTTGGAGCGCGAGGAGACACCGAGGAAGGCACACATCCGGCCGCGCGGAGAGACCTTGGACCCCTGCTGGTCCTCGGTGTACCAGACACAGGCCAAGGAACCCCAGTCGCGAGCAAGCCTGAGGTCCGCATGGTGACCGAACCACAGCTCATACGACGTGACGTGGTCCGGCAAGGGACCATGCGGGAGACGGTTCCAGACCCACGTCATGTAGGCGAAGCCCTCGAAGGCGAAGGACTCCGGGAGACCGCACTCAGCGCGCATGGCGCGAACCGTGTCCTCCATGGTGCGGTTCTAGCGCTCGGAAACACCGTTCTGCTGTGGTGTAGCAGGGGCCGAGAGCTGGTGACAGATACCAAGCTCGGCAAAGTGAGTGGTCAGCTCACCGAGATACTCACCGCCGCGGTCATAGCGGAAGGTATGGAGGGAGTGACGAGACTGACGCTCGGCCATCACGAGCCACAAGCGCACAGCTAGAGCGGCATCACTCTTGTGGCGGAGGCAGTAGACCCACCGCATGCGGGTGAAGTCATCCGTGAGTATAAGAACATACCGACCATGGTCAGCGACAGACTCGACAGGGAGAGGTCCGAGGAGGTCCGAGTGGACAAGCTCCAGGGGACGCTGCGCGCGAGTGACGGAGGCAGGGTAGGTGCATCGATGCATCCTACCCTGAGCGCAGACAGACAGTCGGTCTTGGGCGGCTTCTCGAAGGAAGCCGCGTCAAGACCGAGAGCGGGCTGTGTACGAATGAGCCTGGACACAATGTCTGTGCTCATATGACACAGGCGCCGATGTAACAGGCGCTGGTGGTCAGGAGACAACACCCCCGTGACAAAGACGCGGGCAGATGAGTAAGGGGAAGAGTCAGGAGCATAGCAGCGCACGATGCGATACAGGTCATCCACAACAGAGGCACGCAACACAACCGTGGAAGTGTCAAGTGTAGTGATCGTGGCATCATCAATGGAGTGGTGAACAGAGAGACTCATCCTCGTGCAGGCACGGACAGAGAGCAGGCTGAGCTCGAGATCAGGCACAAAAAGCATGTCAGAAAGATACACGGGACCAGACGGACCATCAAACTGTACGACCCCTGTCCCCTAAACAGGTAGTGACTGCCCAGAACCTGTCCGCACTGACCGAACAGACCCAACGGGACAAAGCACGACAAAGGCGGTACGCTCGCAGGTCATGTGGTGAGTGGCCCCTAAGTCAATAATCCAGTGGCCACTCGCCTCACGACCTGTGGTGGTCACGGTACAACGAGCAACGGAGCACGCTGCCTCTGCTGGACGCTCAGCAGGTGTGGTAGGACAGCGGGACAATGCACGACGATGCGAATCATCCAACCACTCTGTGCTGTCAGACTCATCCTCACCAGGCGATGCAGCCCCCCCACAAGTACAACCACGTGCCACAAACACAGATGGACAGTCAGTCTGTGGACCGCTCGGCTGTGACAGCACACTCGTACCTCCCTGTGAGCGAAGTGCCAGCAGTCGATGTAGCTCCGCGATGGTCTGGTCCCTTGGGTCCGGCGTGGTACTCCCCCCGGATGGCGGAAGATCTGCGGCCGGTGCTGCCCCCAAGGTCGCTGTGGCACAGGCTGTTGCTCCAGTGCGGATCCGCTCCTCGTGGGCTGCCTGAAGAGCGCGGCGATCCTCGCCCAGTCCAGCTCCTGCTGACACTCAGTGTAGCGATGAGGTCCGCCGCAGTTGTGGCAGCGGACCGCCCGTCCGGTGCCACCGGAAGGCTGCTGCGGTCCCCTCTTCTTCTTCCCCTTCTTCCCCTTCACGGCTGCTGTAGTGGCTGTCGGAGTAGCAAGGGAGGAAGCAGGAGAGGCAGAGGTGGAGCTGGTGGGGGTGAAGGTGGACGACGGTGTGGAAGGCGTAGAGGACGTCGCTCCCACTGCTGCTGCGGCCATGGCGCCCTGCCGATGCGCGCGGGCTGCCTCGTCAGCNCGAGGTCGCTGCGGCACGGGCTGCTGCTCCAGTGCGGATCCGCTCCTCGTGGGCTGCCTGAAGACCGCGGGTGATCCTCGCCCAGTCCAGCTCCTGCTGACACTCAGTGTAGCGATGAGGTCCGCCGCAGTTGTGGCAGCGGACCGCCCGTCCGGTGCCACCGGAAGGCTGCTGCGGTCCCCTCTTCTTCTTCCCCTTCTTCCCCTTCACGGCTGCTGTAGTGGCTGTCGGAGTAGCAAGGGAGGAAGCAGGAGAGGCAGAGGTGGAGCTGGTGGGGGTGAAGGTGGACGACGGTGTGGAAGGCGTAGAGGACGTCGCTCCCACTGCTGCTGCGGCCATGGCGCCCTGCCGATGCACGCGAGCTGCCTCGTTAGCTGTCGCGACCTGGATGAAGTAGCGCTGCGCCCAGGGCAACAGCTGCAGGGTGTCGGACATGGACGCGAGGACGTCCTGGTTGAGGCGGGAGAAGGTGTCAGTGAGCTCGGGGCGCACTCCCAGCATGATGGTGTCCAACGCCCAGAGCTGAGAGCCGCCACCGGTGCCGAGACGAGTGTACAGGCGCATGGCCCGACGCCAATAATCAGCTGCTGAATCCGAGGATCCGTGATGAAGGGAGTGGAACTCGCGAAGGCGCGCTGACCGGGTCGCGTGAGTCTCTGCTGCAAAAAGGGTCAGCGCCAGCTCCCAGCCGCGGCGCGGGTCTGCGCCTGCTCCTGTCCCAGGCGCGTCCAGGAAGGGGCGGAAGTCGACCACTGTCTCCTGTGGAACTGCGTACAGCAGTCCACGCATGGCACGCGCTGCCGTCTGGGACTGGAGCAGATCAGCCGTCTGTTACTGGCTGTGTTAGTACGGCCAAACTCCCTCTGAGTCTGCCCATACCTGAAACAGCACCTCCCAACAGTCAAACCCCGCCTTGCTATCGTAGCGAGGCGGGGAAGTCTCAAAGTCCTTGGGTCGTCGCTCCGTGGGGAGCTGGACCTCTGGTGGTGCTAGGAGCGGGCGTGGGAAGGGCATGAATGGCATCAACGCTGCTCCTCCAGCGGCACCCGAGACCTGACGCGGGTCGGTCTGCTGCTGCTGCTACTGCTGCTGCTGCTGCTGCTGCTGCTGTCCCCTCGGACTGGGCGCCGGTGTCTCAATGCGCAGGCTCCTCATCTGCTCCATCAGCCGGCGAAGCGTGTCCTCCCCAGTGGGAGGTGGCGCCTGATCCCACTTCTCGACCATGGACTCTCGTCTCTGCGCAGGGGCGGCAGTGGGGCCAGCAGACTCCTGGGCCGATGGGGTTGCCTCTCTCTCTCTCTCTCTCTCCTGGGCTGATGTCCCGGTGTCCCAGACAGAGAGACCAAGGCATCGCGGATCTGTCGCAGCGTAGCTGAGTGCTCATCCTGGCGCTGGCGGAGTGACGACTGCTCCACCAGCAGGAAGTCAATCGCCTTTGAGCGTGGGCTGCGGCCCCCGCTCGTGACGGTGTCCTCCAGTTCCTTGCCCTTGGAGCTACTCGGCTCCATGCTGAGGCGGTGCGAAAGTCGTCCGAACGAAGAACCGTCAGCGTTTTTTGCCGATTTAGGACGGTGGCAAAAGTCGACCTTTTGACCACTAAAAATTTTCACCACTAAAAAATGAAGGTTGTCCAGATGAAGTGAAATTCGGACCACAGAGGCGTCTGAGGATGCTGTAGACAATGGTGACATTTTCGTCTTTGAAGAGTGGGGAAAAAGGCCAAAACGATCTGATTTTGTGCTCAGGCCGAAAAAATGAAAAAATTCAAATCAATGATGCGGAACGGTGAATGCTGGAGGCTACAGAGCTTCAAATGAGGCGAGGAAGGGGGCGATGGAAAGCTTGAGATCTAAGCTTTCAACCGAGCCATGGCGCGCAACTTTTGGTGGCTATTTGAGTCCGGCACAGGCGGGTGAAGAGAGGATGGCGGCTGACGCGATTTGCGTCTGCGGCTCCTCCACGTCCGTGCGGCTTCCAGGAAGCTGCACGGCTGGAGTCAGCACCTACAAAAGGTACTGGTGCCTGAGTGGCCACGGCCGCCGCTGCTGCTGTTGCTCGCTGATGGTGTTGTTGCTCGCCCGGTTTGCGGCTCCAAGTCGCCACACGGGCGGCCTCGGACCGGCTGCTGCGTGCAAGGGCTCCAACGGCCTCAAGCCGTTGTGTCACGCTGTAGCTGCAGCACGAACCTGCCGTTGCAGTTTCTGACACATGAGGATGATGGCATATGCATCGCTGCGTACTCTTGTCGCTTCAAGCGACTCAGGGTGGTGATGGGTCCAACCAGGACCTGCTGCTGCTGCTGTGGGTTGCTGCCACTGCTGCTGCTCACTGCTGCTGCAGCTGCTGTGTCTCTGCTGCGCAACACGACGAGCACTGGCTCGCCTGCTCTGATACCATGAGAAGATTCCAGGAAGCTTCCTAGCCTTTCTGCTTGCTAGCCTGACAGCACGGGTCTGGCTGGACGACACACAGGTCATGCAAGGGAGAGCAAGGGTAGGGAGAGACACGCTCACTTGTATCTCAAGCTTCAACTGAAGTAAATGCAGAGAGAGATAACAAATGACAGGTCCACTGCATAAATAGCCGCCGTGGCTCACGGCGGGTGGCGCACACGGCGGTGCCTGTCAAACCTGAACCGGCCCAAAACCACTGTTTTGGCCATAATTCTACGCACAAGCGTCCAAACGGAGCGCCGTCTGATCCTACGGATGCACAACAAAAAGACAGACACAACGACTGGTCACACGCCTATGTCCGAGAACAGCCGGAGAGTGGAAGTAAACAAACATGTAAATCAGCCTGGCAGGGCTGTCCACCGAGAAAATCCTGAAGACCTCCAAACGTAGTCCGTGGGCTGTGGGAGCCGTCTGGTACACTGGGTAGGCTGCCAGGCTGCCTCCAGCGGGTGGAGCATCACCTCAGGCAACGCTGTCTCCAGCTGGGTCTGCCTCAAGGATGTGCACGAGCATGGACACGGCCGAGTGGTCACAACCAACTGTACAACTGTGTATGACTGACAACATCACAACAACCTCAACTCATCGGAGCTCCGGTGCCATCTACATCTGCATTAAGTACTGCACGAGCATGAACACGTTCGAGTGGTCATAGTAAGCTGTACAAACAGACGGGGACGACTCACATCACAACACTCCCCCATGACCCGATGGTACACATGTCCATACACGTACAAAACTGACACAGGTGCGCAACGAGATGCTCGACAATCCATGTTCACACACCCCACTATCAGCAACTCTCAAGCAAGGGGCGAAGTCCAACTGAAAAAATGGCAACCATGAACTTTCCGCGCGCAAGTGCCGTAGTGAAGAAGTCAGCCCCTACATGTTCGTGCCAACCCAAATGACCGGAGATCACCTGTCGCTCGAGATGATCACGCACAAAGTGATGCTCAAGAGTAATATGCTTTGAAAGTCCATGAAACACACCAGAGTTCTCTGCAATGGCAAGAGCATTGTGGTTGTCATAATAGAGAACGACACAAGGCACAAATTGGCGCAGCTCATGAAACAGATGCTACAGCCACACCGCCTCAGCAGCCCAGGCCCCAAGAGGAACATGCTTAGCTTCTGATGAGCTACATGCAATACAACCCTGCTTGCCATTGCGCCACGAGACAATGGTGTCACAAAGCAGAAACACGTAGCGTGTCCAACTGCGTCCATCAGGACTCCATGCCCAGTCATTGTGTCTTCAGTCATTGACTACTCCTGTTGACGGTGGTAGTCAACGTGTGGTACGTGGTGTCCACACCGTACCTTCGCCACTCCTGTTGACGACGACTGGAAAACGCGTGGACACCACGTACCACACCACTTGCACAGCCGCGGGAAGGGCCCTCGTCCGAGGACACAATGAAAAAGTGTGCATGGAGGTTGACGGCGAAGGCAATTTTCGGGTCATGTGGTTCTGGCCAACTACATCAAAGAGTCAATCAGGCGCAAGTACAGGATCACGTCCACTCTCTCTCCCTAGCTCTGCTCAATCATCCACTTTTATAGCATCCTGCCCGTCATGTGTGATGAGAGTGGACGTTCTGAGAATTACACCAAAGAGTTCAGCAAACTGCTCCCCCACAACGCAGGTGTAATGTGCTTCATGTAACAAGAGTGTCCATCACAAACGATCACGCATGATCTACATCCCATGAAACAAAGTTGCATACCAAGGTCCTTCATCCTGTTGGGAACCAAGAGGACTGGCTTGGCCTCCTTCATGGCCTCTATCGAAGGAGACGCAATCAAGAGGCCATCCACGTAAACGAGGATGGCAGTGAGGCTCTCAGCTATCCATCTGAGAAAGAGGGACGGGCCCCGCGTTACTTCGCACACACCTGACACGTGTGAGTGTGCCGGTGATCTCTGAGTTCCTGCACCTGGGTGACTGTTTCAGGCCGTACAAGGCCTTGCGCAAGCGCAAGACCTTGTTACCGACCTCAAATCCAGGTTGCTGAACCATGTAGATCTCCTCCTCTAAGGTGACATGAAGGAACACGTTGTTCACATCCATCTGATGCAACTCCCAATCGTGGTGAGCAACAGCACCAAACAGAGGGCGAACGGTGGTCATGCGGCCAACAGATGCGAAGGTGTCAGTAAAATCTACACCCTCAACCTGCGAGAATCCCTTAGCAATCAAGCGAGCCTTGTCGTGATGCAGTGTGCCATTAGGCTTCACCTTCTTGCGAAAGACCCATTTGGCCTGTATAGCCTTCCGCCTAGGCGGGAGGTCAACAAGCTCGTAGACCCCGTGCTCACGAATGGTTCCTAGCTCATCCTCACAAGCAACGCGCCACATATCTGCATCCTTAGCTGAGAGTGCTTCCTTCAACGTGCCTGATTCAGGCGTCGTTGAGGAAGAGCTCCGGGTGGCAAAGACACATGCCTTTGGACTCAATCTTACCACGACAAGGTCGGTTGCAGCCTCGCAAGCGATCGAGAGCTATCAGGAGACCAACTCGTTGTTGACAGGACATGCTGGATGCACCTGAGTGTAGTCTGCCGGGACACTCAAGCCAAGGGTCTTTGTGCTAGGCTCACCACTTTGAAGAGTACGAGTCAGACGTCTAGGCGCTGAGTTAGCACTCTGCTGAGCCCTAGAGGCCAATGGTCAAAAACGACCACTGGGCTCGCACGATTAACCTAGTGCAAAGGTGCTCACCTCAGGCTGCGGAGAAAGTTGTTGGGTCATAACTGCGGGTGAAATAGATGAATGCACTGGAGTGGGTGTGATGGAGGGGACTACTGTTGGCAGGAGATCAGGTGTGCCAAAGGGGACTGACACTCGCATGGGATCAGGTGTGTCAGAGGGGACCAACAATAGCACGGAATCAGGTGAGCCAGAGGGGTCTGGCACCGGTACATGATCACATGTGTGAGAGGGGACCGGAACTGGCACGGGATCAGGTGGACCTGAAGGGTCTGACACCGGCACAAGATCAAGTGTGCAAGAGGGGACTAATGAGGCGCCTGGACCTACAGCCACAATGGCCGGATCGTCCACAGCCAGAGAATGGACCACAGGTGAGGATGCCTGGACGGACCCATCCGCAAGACTATACTCCCCCATTCACCGAGAGGCCACACAAGTGGGAACGTAGTCGACGGCCAATGACAGAATGCTGGACAAGTTGCGGTAGGTGAGAGCCTCAAACAAGAGAGCATCTCAAGACTCCACAATGCGATGGCGAGTAGGGTCCCAAAAGCGCCAGGCCGTGGACCGCGGGCAGATACTGAGGAAGGTACACATGGATCCCTGAGGTAAGACCTTGGGCCTCTATTGGTCCTTGGTGTACCCGATGTAGGCAAGAGATCCCCAAACACGGGCGAGGCAGAGATCAGCACGATGGCCGGACCACAACTCGTACGGCGTGACATGGTCTGGAAGTGGACCATGCAGCAAGTGGTTCAAGACCCACGTCATGTAGGAGAAGCCCTCAAAGATGAAGGACTCTGGAAGACCACACTTAGACCGCATAGCGCAAACCGCATCCTCCATGGTGCGGTTCCAACGCTCAGACACACCGTTCTATTGTGGTCTACCACGAGCAGAGAGCTGGTGAAATATACCGTGCTCAGCAAAGTAGGCATCCACCTTGTCTAGAAACTTGCCACCAAGATCCAAGAAGAACGTGTGCAAGGTGTGACAAGACAGACGCTCATCCATCAAAGTCCACTGACGGATTGCGAGTACGACATCGCCCTTGTCTGGAGGCTATGGACCCACGGCATCTGGGTGAAGTAATCGATCAGGATGAGAACATATTGACCCCGATCAAAGATGGACTCGACTGGGAGAAGATTGAGAGGGTCCAAGTGGACCAACCCTACTGGATTGAGTGCTTCGGAGGATGAGTCTAGATAAGAGCTGTGATGCATCTTATCCTGAGCACAAATGACATTCGGTCTTGGACGGAATCTGAAAGAAATCCCCGTCAAGGCCTAGCATTGGCTGAGTTTGAATGAGCTTGGACACAGTGTCCAAGCTCACGTGTCAGAGGTGACGTTGTAATAAGCGCTGGAGCTTAGGGGTGAGAACACCAGTGAAAATCACACGCATAGAAGAGATAGGGGGAGGAGAAACAGTGGAAATGCAATGAGACACATGATACAGGTCATGAACAACAAATGCATGAAGCACGATGACACATGTGTGAAGAGAATTCACTGTGGTAGAGTTAGGATAGTGCTCAACGGTGAGATCCATCCTGGTCCATGCACGAACAGAAAGTAGGCTGAGCTCAAGAGGAGGGACAAAGAGCACATCAGAAATGTACAAGGGGCCAAACGGACCATCAAACCGCACAATTCCAACTCCTTGCACAGGCAACAACTCACCAGACCCCATGCGAACGGA
>SZWC01011648.1:44795-55336 GCA_023375785.1 Penium margaritaceum | reverse complement strand
GACATTCTCTTCTTGCTTTTGCCTTTCTTCTCCCTCCCCCCTCCCTCCCTCCCTCTCTCCCTCTCTCCATCTCTGACCCTATGTCAACCCTCCCTTCCTCCTCTCTCTCCCTCTCTCGCATCGGCTCCCTTGTCCATCCCGTCTTCTGCTCCTCCACCTCCATCGTCACCTTCACTGCTCCATCGGCTCTGGCTCGGTCTTTGACCCGGGCCCGTCGCACCGTTGGGCTCTCCCCTTGCTCTTGGTGCTGCTCCACTTTTCTCCTCTCGGCCATCCCCTCCCGCCTCCGGATGTCCTCTCCTCGTCAACTTGGTCCCCGCCCTGTTCTTCGGTGCCTCGCGCCCTCGGTCGTTCGCCGCTGCCACTTCCTCCCCCTCTCCTCCCCTCCACTCCTTTTGGCTCCATCACTGTTCTGCCCCTCTCTCCCTCCTCCTCTCCCCACTCCCCTCGTTCCTCCTCCTTCCTTCACCATTCTCTTGACCCTCCCCCCTCTCCCTTCCTCTCCCTCTTTCTTTTCCTCTCTTTTTCCCTCCTTTCCCCTCCATCCTTGAGACCTTCCCTCCTTCCCCTCCTTTCCTTTCCCTCTCTCTTGACCCTTCTCTTTCCTTTCTCCCTTCCTTTCTTTCTTCACCTCCACCTCTGCATCCACCTCTCTCCCTCTTTTCCTCTCTCTCTCTCTCTCTCTCTCTCTCTCTCTCTCTCGCTCTTTTCCCTGTTCCTCTCTCCCTATTCCTTTCTCCCTCCCTCCGTCTCCTCTTCCTACTTTCTCCTCCTCTCTTTGTTCTTCTCCCCCTCTCCTCTTTCTTCCCTTGCTTCTACGTGATCCTGCTCTCCTCTTCTCTCTCCTTTCTTCTGCTCATTCCTCCTTTCCATTCTTTCATTCCCTTTCCATTTTCTTCACTTTCCTCTCACTCCACTCTCTTTTACGTCTCCCTCTGTTGCGTTTTCCCTACCATTGCACCTCCTTTGAGGTCTTCCTTCTATGCTGTTGTTGCCGCCCACACCTTGCCTCTGTGTCGTGCATGCTTGGTCACATCTCCATGTCGTTCCATGTTTTGCCCCTCGGTTATCTCCTCTTGTCCTGAGTTTCATACATCTTGCCGGCCGGTCGGCGGTTGTGCCCTATCGCGCTTTTTTCTTTTTTTCGCTTCCTCTTCCCACCGCCCCCTAACGAACACCCCGAAATACACACTCCACACTATGGTTGCTCCCTCATCTCCGCTCAAGGCTTGGTCTTGCTGTAGCCGTGTGTTCCTCGCCTCTATTGCTCTATCCCTTACCTCGTGTAATGCCATGCCTGACCTCGGTCTTGCTGGTGCCCTGGTAGCCGCGGCTGCCGCCAGAGCCGCTCGTGCTGAGGTACCGTTTGTCGATGCCTCCTCCCGTGCCCCTAGTCCCCCCGCTTTTGATGGCTCTGGTCTTGCCGACGAGTCCACCATTCTCTCCCCTCGATCCGCTGCGGCTGCGACTGTCACTTCTGCTCTTGCCGCTCTTCGTGCTCCTCTCCCTCTGCCTATTCCCCCGCAGCCAGCTCCTCCTCATGACCCTCACGCCCTACTCTTGACTGCCATTGTCGATGCACTTGCGGCCCGCTATGTTCTCGACTACTCCCTTGTCCCGCCTCTCCTCGGTGGTCCTGCGGCCCACCCTCTCCACGCCAACGTCGCTCTTGGCCCTGCGAGGATGGGCGATGCCGTTGCTCCTGCTGCCGCGGTTCCTCCTGGTGGAGGTGCTCCCTTAGGAGCAGTTGCTACAGTCGGCGGTCCCATTGTTGGTGCTTTCCATGCCTTGGGTGCTGCTGGTGGTGGTGCCATGGCTGACGTCCGTGGTGGTGCCATCTCTGCTGGTTCTGCTGGTGGTGTTCCTGCGGCTGGCGGTGCCGTTGCGGCGGTTGGGATTGCTGCTGCCAACGCTGCCGCTTGTGGGGCTGTTGCTGCTAGGGGTGCTGCTGGCATTAGGGGTGCTCCTGCTGTTGGAGGTGCTACAGCCGCTGGTGGTGCTTCTGCCACCAGAGGTACTGCTGCTGCTGACCCCCACACTGCCCTTGCCTGCATCGAGGCTCGTCTCGACGCCATGACACTTGCATTTGCCCAGCTCGTCAGTCTTGGTTTGCGCCCACCTGCCTCATAGATGCCTCTCACTCCCGCTCCCAGCCACGTTGTTGGTGCGTCTTTCAGCGAGTGGTCTGCTCGTTTTATCTCGTGGACACACATGCACGACCTCTGGGAGCACTACGATCCCGCACCCACCCTCCGTCTCACACATCCGGACCGGGCGTCCCTCACCTTCCACCTTCTCTTCTTGGCTGCCCCCACTGTCGCACTTCGCCAGCTTGATCGCTTTGCCCTGATCCCCGCTCTTCCTGCTTGCCCTTGCGAGGCTTGGACCTCCCTTCTTGCACTATACTCCTCTGACTCCCTTCGCTCCGCCGCCTCCCTTCTGGCTGACCTCTGCGCTCTCTGTCGTCGTCGCGACGAGTCTCTCGGGGCCTACTTGGGTCGCGTCGAGCTTCTCCGGAGCAAGCTACTCACAACTGCTGCCTCTCTTATGGACCATGTGTTGGTGAGTTCTGTCGTGGCCGGCCTCGGTCCTGCCTTCTTTAGTAATGTTACCTCCTCCCCCTTGCCTTGACTATACAGCACGCATACCAGACACCTGGTGGTGTCTGGCCCGCTCTTCTTGATGGTCTTCGCGTGTTCCAAAATACATCCCAGCCTACTGCTGCTATTGCTGAGCCTATCCCCCTTGATGCTCTACTTGGCATTCTCCCACCCCCAGCCACCCATGCTCTCGCCGTCCGGGCTCTCGTTGGTGGCAGCGGAGGTCACCCACCCATCTGCTGGAACTGTGATGCTGTGGGTCATCGTCATGACGCGTGCCCTCTTCTCCCGGTCCTTGACCTTCATGAGCGGATTGCTCGCCAACGCGCTCTTCTGCGTGGTCATGCCCCTGGTGCCCCTCTTGCTCCGTCCCCTGGGCCCCTCGGCACCGCTCCCCTCGTGCCACCTAGCGGCCCCACGCCCCTTGCTGCTGCTGCTCTTCCTCTCACTGAGGATGCCATTGTCGCCGTGATTTTCCGTGTCCTTGCCTAGGGTGTTCTCGGCAGTCGTTCGCCCACCGGTATGTCCCCCTTGTTTGACCGCATCGCCATACTTGCCTCCTCCCTGCTGTCTCCTCCTCTCTCCCCATCGCCCCCATCGTCTGCAGATGTCCCTCCTTGCACGACCACCTATTGCCTTCTCTCCGGTACTGAGCGGGTTGTCTCTCCGTCTTGGGTTGTCGACGGGGCCGCCATGGATCACATGTGCCCTGTTTGTGAGCTCTTTACGTCGTTTAGTCCCGGCTCTGGCATCACATCAGTATTCACCGGTTATGGTACACCCTTGCCTGTTCTTGGTGTCAGCACGGTCTGCTTGATGTCCCCTCCCAGTGACTTGTCTTTGTTCCCTATCCTCTATGTTCCTGCTCTTGACTTCTCCCTCCTCTCTGTTCCAACGCTCAACACTTGCGGTTTTTCTACCACCTATGCACTTGGTCTCGTCGCTGTCACTGATCGTGCCAGTGGGTGTGTTGTCCATTGCGGTCACCGCCCCCCCTGGCAAGGGCCTCTACCAGGTTCTTCGCACCCACTCTGCCTTAGCCCACGCGGCCAACGTTGTCGTGCTTGTTGCTCTCTCCCGCTCTGCTCACTCGCATCTTCTTCACCGTCGCCTTTGCCATCTCCCAGCTTCCGCCGTCGCCTCTCTCCTTTGCACTCTCCCAGCCGATGGGTTGTCCGACCAGTCGTTCCGTGCACCATTCTGTGCTGAATGTACGTTTTGTACGGTCGGTAAGATGAATCACCTTCCCTTTTTATCCTCCCCCTCTCGTGCTTCTGCGCCCCTCGAACTGGTTCATGTCGACGTCCTCGGTCCTCTCCAAGACGAGTCCCTTGCCAAGCACGCTACATACGTACTTAGCCTGATTGACGATTACTCACGGTTTACGTGGGTCTTCTTCCTATGTGCAAAGAGCGGTGTTGCGGCGACCATCTAGTCGTGGTACGCATCTGCCCAGTGCCAAAGTCGTCACCAGATCCTCCACTTTCGCTCCGATCGTGGTGGTGAGTTCTTTGGCGATACCGCTTCCTTTTTCAATCGTGAGGGCGTTGTTCACGACCTTTTCAACCACTATTCTCCTCAGTAGAATGGGGTTGCGGAGCGCTGGAACCACACCCTTATTGAGGGTGTCTATACCATGATGGCCGAGGCTGGTTTTCTTGACCGTAGTCGGAGTTTCTGGTCCGAGGCCGCGAGCTACCGCAGTTGGGTGTGGAACCGGATTCCACACGGACCTCATGCCCTTGACACCACGTCATTTGAGCTATTCTTTGGTCGGCGCACGGACCTTAGCCAGGCCGTGGTGTGGGGCACTATGGCCACTGTCTATCTTGCACCCCCCTCTCAGTCCGGCAAGCTCAACCCAATTGGCCGTCTTTGCATCATTCTTGGAGTTGCTCCTCGGTCTCGGGCGCATCAGTTTTGGGATCCAGTTCACATCACGTCATTGAGTCGTGTCATGCTCGCTCAACCAAGCCCCACTCTATTGGAGAAAGGAAATTCGTCGCACTCTTAGTTTGGGAGGGTTCATTCAAAGTGCGAGCGATCCCTCTCTCTTCTTGCGCTGGGATCATGGTATCCCAGTCGCCCTGCTTGTCTATGTGGATGATCTGCTTATCCTGTCACCCTCTCTTCCCCTCATCACAGAAACAAAGAAACTGCTCTCCACGCACTACAGCATAACTGACCTAGGTGACGCAACAAACTTCTTGGGTATGACCATCACCAGGAACAGGGTTTCTTGCATGCTTAGCTTGCATGAAGGAAGGTTCATTTTACATTCCACGACACGCTTCCAGCACTTGGTACATCATCTCCCATGACAACATTCACCAATGAGCCCTGATGTGTAAGCGCACCTCTTGGATGCAAACACCACCGACTATGGACATTGACCCACACTGGCAGTCTGTCATATCTTGCTTCCACCACACGCCCAGACATCACCTGCACACTCAACGTGCTCACAAAGTCTAGTAGAAAACCACAAAGCACACATCTTAAAGCATTGCTGAAGTTTCTGCACTACGTGATTGACACAACTGAGCTTGGTTTGGTCTTTGCACCCTCTGTGAGTCCCCTGCTGGATGGGTATTGTGACAGTGACTATGCACGTGATTGTGGGTCCCATAGTCATAGTGGCTATGTGTTTTGAGTGTGGGGAACAGAGGTGTCATGGCATAGTGCAAAGCAGTCCTGTGTGGCACGGAGTGTAGCGGAAGCTGAGTACATGGCGTTTGGTGAAGTTGCATGTGAATGCATTTGGCTGGCACGATTGCTTGAGGAATTTGGGCTGCATACCCATGCTGTAGCACTTCATAGCGACCGCTCTACTGCACGTCGCATTGCAGCAAATGATGGTGTGTTGCATCCTAGCACAAAGCACATTAGTGTAGAACACCACTTCGTTCGAGAAGCAGTCGAGGCAGGTGCTGTCCAAGTGTGCCCCATCAGCGGCGACGCTCAGCTGGCTGACTTCCTTACCAAGGCACTCCCATCTCCCGCAGTTCATCATCAGCTTGCACACCTTGGCTGCATCCCCACTGCACTCATGTCCAAGGGGGCGTGTTAATCCTCTCTGTATACATTTCTTCCTCCGGTGTGGAGATGAGTGCGCAGGGAATGCTGGCCACGAGAGTGGAGCGACGCACAGTGAGCCTCGAGCCACGTTGGACCAACGCAGACCCATCAGGCGTAACTCGTCCGTTTGCCTCCCTCTGGCAACGCCTCTTCCGTGCCTGCATTGGTTCCATGTGAAACCTACGGATGTCCTTAGACTTTTTGTGCGGTATACTTCTTAAGAACCTAGATTAGACCTAGTACAGTAAGTGACTTTGCTTGGGGTCTGGCGGATAATTGTGGATGGGGGCAGGTACCCCAGTTTTGGTGACACTTGAGGGCTTTGCCCTCGCTCGAGCATGTTGCGCCAGCGAGCCCTGCTCGCCGGCCGACGGGCGAGTCTCGCTTAGCGAGGCTCACCTGCTTGAGCTCCTAGTTGTTGGAGCTCGACACTTAGCGTAGCTTTGAGTGTAGCCATGACTTCCACTGAACTGACCTAAGCTCCCTCCACACTTGACGGTTTGATGTCAAACCAGTTGCAATGGATTCGTAGCGTATTTCTCAGCACAAACATTGTAGGCGCAGGCGTAGGGTTTGTGGCCCCAGGCGCAGGGATTGTAGCCACAGGACTGGCTTTGTAGGCACAGAAACAGGCACTGTTGGTGCTGGTGTCAGCTTTGTAGGTGCAGGATTTGTAGGCACCAGCGCAGGCTACTTAGGGGCAAGCACATGTGTTACAAGCTTTTTACATACTGGTGCAGGCTTTTGAGGCATTGGCACAGGCTTTGTGGGTGCACACACAACCTTTGTAGGCACAAGAACAGGATTTGAAGGCGCATGAACAGGATTTCTTGGCACTGGCGTATGATTTGCAGGTGTAGATGCAGGCTTTTTAAGTAAAGGTGCAGGGTTTGTTGGCAGAGGTGCAGGGCTTGTAGGCACAGGTGCAGGCTCTTTTGGTGCAACCGCAGGCTTTGCAGGCGTGGGCTCAGGCTTGTTAAGCACAGGTGAAACCTTGTAGGTGCAGGTGAATGCTTTTTTCGTGCAGGCAAAGGCAATGTAGGTGGAGGCTCATGCTTTGTAGACACAGGTGTAGTCTTCATATGAGCAAGAGCAGGCTTTGGAGGCGCAAGCGCAGGCTTTAAGGCACAGGCGCAAGATTTGTAGGCACAGAGGCAGGCTTTGTAGGTGCAGGCACAAGCATAGTAGGCACAGGCAGAGGCAGTGTATGCGCAAGGGCAGGCCTTGTAGGCGAAAGTGCTGTCATTGTAGCCGCCGGTGCACACTTCGTAGGTGTAGGAACAGGCACATGATTTGTATGTGCAGGCGCAGGATTTGTATGCGCAGGTGCAGGCTTTGTAGGCATAGTTGCAGGCTTTGTCGACTCAAGCGCAGGCTTTGTAGAAGCACAAACAGGATTTTTTGGAGCAGGAGCTGCAAGGGCAGGCTTAGTATGCGCAAGAACATGCTATGTGGGCGCGGGCAGAGGCATTTAAGGTGCATGCACCTTAAATGCACCTTGTTGGTGCAGGCACATGCATTGTAGGCGCAGGCATATGCTTTGCAAGTGCAGGTGCACACTTTGCAGTCGCAGTGGCATGCTTTGTAGGCACATCCGCAAGCATTGTAGGCTCAGGCATAGGCTTCATGGGTGCAGGAACATACTTTGTAGGCGCAGGCACAAGCTTTATAGGTGCACGCACAGGAACCATAGGCGCATGCGCGAGCTTTGTAGGCCATAACGAGCCACGTGCGAACAACTAACGCCGCATCGCTTTTCAGGCGCAGGCTGAAGACCCACCGCATGCGGGTGAAGTTGTCTGTGATCGTCAGGACGTATCGCCCTCTCTCATCCTGGAACTCAACGGGGAGGGGTCCCAGGAGATCAGAGTGAACCAAATCCAGGGGCTTGAGAGCCCGTGAGTCGGACAGAGGGTATGTGGCGCGGTGCATTTTGCCTTGTGCGCATTGTAGGCAATCGGTCTTGGGCGGCGCCTCAAAGGACGCTGCGTCAAGACCGAGTGCAGCTTTGGTGCGAATCAGACGATCTACAGCATCTAAGTGGACATGACACAAGCGTCTATGGAGTAGATGCTGATGCTCAGGCGACAGCGTGCCTGTGACAAACACTCGTGCAGTGGAAGGTGCAGTGATGTCGGTGGACATGGGGCTGCCGGAGACGTGGTACCAGTCCCCGACTGCCTTGCCACGGAGTACCACCTCAGCAGCAGCACAAACGGAGACAGTGGCATCCTCACCTGTGAAAGCGACACTGAGACCCATCTGTGTGCAGGCACACAACAGGCTGAGTTCTAGACCAGGCACGTACAGCACGTTTGAAATGTAAAACGGTCCAGACTGTCCATGGAATTATACCACACCTTCACCCTGAACAGGAACCTCATGCCCAGCAGCCGTGCGCACAGACTTCACAGAGCCGACAGGACCAAGCACCACAAAATCACAGCGGTGACATGTCATGTGATGGGTGGTACCTGAATCTAGGATCCAGGTGGCATCCGTCACACGCTCAGGCGACGTGACTGAACAACTGCCAACAGTGCAGACAGTGGACAGAGGTGGCTCAACAGACGACTGCTGAGTCGCACTGACGATACGTGTCTGCGACTCATCAAGCCACAACAGGTCGTCGTGACCTGAGCACATTGCGGCAAAGATGGCGGACAGGCCAGGATCATCACGTGAGATGAATGACTCCACAGACTCAACAGCACATCGTGCCCCACCGCCACCGTCCTGACTGCACGTCACAGACTCGACAGACCCACCCATGGGACCCCTCGGCTTAGTCAATGCACTCGCACCTCCCTGAGTGGTGAGCCGGGGAAGCTGGCGGAGCTCGGCGATGTCGAGGGCCTGGCTCGCAATCTGTTGCTCCAGAGGTGACAGGTCGCTGGTGCCGTCTACGGCTGCATCAGATGATGGTGGAGACTGTGTGTCAGTTGCTGCTGTGGTGTGTGCAGAGGCTTGCTCACGTTGCTCGAACGCCCGTTGCAGACTTTGCGCAATCTTCGTCCAGTTCTTGGGGAGCTTACACTCTGTGTAATGGTGCACTCCCCCGTAGTTGTAGCACTCCCACTGACGCTCCCTAGCAGGCCTTGAAGCTGCCTGTTCCTTGCCATCCTTGGCACCTCTCGTGTTGTTCCGTCCCTTCTTTCCTTGAACTACTGCTGTTGCACCAGCTATTGTTGCGGTCGTCATCGTCAACTGTGACGACGGGGGGAAGGAAGGGGAGAAGGCGCGTGATGTCTGGACAGCTGTGACTGCCGCGGTGGATGCACCATGGCGGGCGTCATGTGCTACTCCAACTCCTGCCATGTGTAAGAAGTGCTTCGTCGCCCATGATAGGAGCAAACCTCTGTCGGCCATCTCCTGAAGGCTGCTCAGGCTGAAGTTGTCAAAAGCCTTGGCGTACTCGCGCCTAATGCCGATCTTGATGGTGTTGAACGCCATGAGTTGGCCTGGCCCATGCTTTCCCAAGGCCCTGTAGAGCCGCATCGCTCGCCGCCAGTAGTCGGCCGGTGTTTCGTGTCCACCCTGGCGCAGGGAGTTGAAGTCTGACAGCTGCTGTGATGTCATTGCCATGGTCGCACCCTTGAAGAGAGTAGTGGCCAGCTACCATGCGCCGTGTGGGTCAGCTCCAGCACCAGTGCGGAGATCACCAAGGAAAGGTTCGAAGTCTAGGGTGTACTCCTCGGGGACGGCCTTCAAGAGACCGTACGTGGCGCTCGCGGCGGTAGACGTCTGCTGGGGGTCTGTGATCTAGTACTGGGTGGTGTAGTACGGATACACCCCCTCACTGACCGCTCACACACGGAACCGTGGCCCCCAAGTGGTGTAGCTATCCTCTTACTGGTAAGCCGGGGGTTCAATCTCAAACCACTTGGGTGGCTTTATTGTTGGCAGAGCTGTAGTGACAGCTTGTTCTGTCGACGGAGACGAGGGATCCTCCCTCAGCCCTAGACTCATGCGAAGTAATTGGTCCTCTAAGGACGTTGGATCTGCAGTTACCTTGGGCAGGTTACTTGGGCCTGCTTTGCTGACTGCTTGGTGTGACGAGTGGGTTCCATGCCGTTTTTCTAACTGTGCGAGGCATAGGCGTAGCATGCCTTCCTCGTCACTGGCATCATCGTCCGACTGTGGGAGGTCGTCGGATGGATCGGCATCGAACGCTCCTAATGCTGCATCGACGTCGGCCGCAACCGTACTCTCGACTGTCATCTTGCCCTTGCGCAGTGCATCACGGAGAAGCTTCTGCTGCCGCTCCTGCTGTTGCAGCAGCTGCTGCTGTTGCTGCAACTGCTGCTGCTGCTGCTGCCACTGCTGCTGCTGCTGCTGTGGCTGGACTGTGTCCCGAAACAGCTTGAATAAATCGGCCATCTGCTTGGCTGTCTGTTCAGCCTGCTGGGCCTGTTGCTCGCGCAGCTCGCGCAGGCCGCGTGCCAACGAGCCAGGGCTAGACGGGGGCTCGTCCCGCGTCGTGCCCGGTGTTCCGCCACTCACACCAGAGGCGGCAACGCCCACATCCACAGTGGAGCCGGCACTGCTGACTCTGATGGGTGTGTCCTTGGGCATGGTGTTCGGGTGGCGAAGGTGTGCACCACTGGTGCTGACACTGCCTTTGTGTGGTGGACACTGCCGAAAAGAATTTCGGCAACGTTTACCCCGCCCTAGCGGGCGTGGGTTGTGTGATGGGGCCTTTTGCAGCGTGAAGGCCGCCACCAATGAACCCCCCTCACGCTGACGAACAGTTTTCGGCAGCGTTTCCCCTGCTCCAGTGGGCGTGGGAAATGTGACGAGGCCTGTTTCAGCCTATAGGTCGCTGATGGACCCCCCCCCCCCCCCCCCCCCCCCCCCCCCCCA
>SZWC01011648.1:18205-29073 GCA_023375785.1 Penium margaritaceum | reverse complement strand
TGACCTTCCTCTTGCTCATGTTTGGAGGTCCTTAGCATGCGTCTAGTACAGCGAAGACGAACAGGGATCCAAGGTCACACCTCGGGGCCACATGTGTGCCTTTCTTGGCATTTCCCTACAGTTGAAGGCCTGATGCTTTTGGGAATTCGCTCGTCATCACATTATCGATTCTCGAGACGCTTTCTTCTTTCAGGCTCTCACCTACTGCAACCTATCTAGCATTCTGTCGCTAGCCGCCGACCACGTTTCCACCTGCGTTGCTTCCTGGCGGATGGGGGAGTCTAGACCTACGTATGGGTCCATCCAAGCCTCCTTACCTGTGGTACGGTCTCCGGCTAATCATGATCTAGCCATTATAGCAATCAGTCCACTGGCCTCGTCATCTCCCTCTGGCACACCTGATCCTTGTCAAAAAAATTGCATGGTGCGGTCCCGACTGTTGGTTTGATCTTCTCTGGTGGTTCACGTCTTTTTTTTTGGGGTGAATCTGAGACTAAGCATGAGCATTCTGGTAGCCTCACGCTACGTGAGCATGAATCTAGAGACGGTCAGTTTGTGTGAATAAAAACAACATTTGTGCTAGTTTTTGTACATTAACATGATCAGAACATTTGTAGGGCTGTTCATTAGCTTTCCAAAGCACCAAAACTCCAAGAATAGTCCAAGCTACGCCTGCCAATGTGCAGGTCTCACCCACCACACAAACGCCTAACGCCTCCACAGTGCGCACACGCCGTGACACCTTTCTTCATCTGCGAAGTGCCTTTCCCAAGGCCCAGATCCCATTGCACGTGATGTAGGGGTCCCCAGAAGTGTTTTGAAGAACTTCCCCCACTTTTAGGTCGAGTTTGGTGATAGGGTGTCACAAGGTTTGAAAACTGTCTGCGGACCTGTAGTCAGAATTTTAATGAAGTCCCCGAGTAAATAAACGTACTCCTACGTTTTGGACCCCGATTTTGGCCAAGTCCCTCGGTAACAACCTGCACTACTGTATCAGGTGGATATCATCCACTGGACGCCTCAGCAGTCTTCCAGAGCAAAATCTCGAGATGGACATTGAGATGGACATCAAGTCACGGCCGGCTCCCAGAGCCGCCGCGCACACCCCAACTTTGGATGCACATATCTCCCTCGTTACTTATTCGATTCTGGTAAAACAACTTCCACTGGACTCAGCAACTCTTCAAGTTTTAGGGGCAGTCCTCCATTTTAGGATCCAAGTAACTCCTATGCTTCTAGATCCAACTGCAAGGAATTCCCTCTTTCTGGCGGCTCGTTGGTGCCTCCCGGCGCCGCACTTGGGCATGCCGAGGGGCAAATTTTTAACATTCTCTCCCTTGCACTTTCCATTCCTACTTCTCTTGCTTTCTCTCACTCATCTTCTGCTGCACCCTCCAGCCCATCATAGCTGGCCGTCCCAAGTCCGGCCACGCTCATCGCGTGCCGGTCTGCAGGTTGCGCTTTGGTCAAGCAATGTGCAAGCATGTTGTGCGTGCTGTAGTGTTGCAGCACCACCTGCCCTTTTTTTACCATGCCCCATGCGTAGTCATAGCGCACGTTCATGTACTTTGTCCTCCAGTGCTACGTTGGGTTGTTGGTCAGCGAGATGGAGCCGGTGTTGTTCTCTTGCACCACTATTGACTCCTGCTGCGTCACGCCCAGGTCCCTTTGCAACCTGCGGAGCCACATTGCCTCCTTGACCGCCTCATCCAGCACAATGTACTCTGCCTCCACTGTGGAGGTGGCGACACAATCCTGCTTCCTGTTGCACCAGCGAGGAAGAACACGTAGTCAGATGTGGACTTCCGCTTGTCCACATTGCCAGCGTAGTCTGCATGTGTGTAGCAGACCAGACGCAAGGGGTCCGCACTTCCCTTGCCGTTGAACCTCAAGTACGCATGACGCGTCGCCTGCAGGTAGCGTAGGATGCGCTTGACTGCCTGCTAGTGTAGTGGCCCTGGATCTGCCACATACCTGCTCACTTGGCCCACCGTACAGGCCAGATCCGGTCAAGTCTCCACCATCGCGTACATGAGTTTGCCCACCGCCGATTGGTAGGGCATCCCTGCCATATCCTTCCACTCTTCTTTTCTTTACAGCGCCGTTGCCGCACTTAGTTCACAGGTCGTGGAGACAAGACTGCAGACTTGTTTGCAGTCCTCCATGTTGTACCGCTTCAGAACCTCGGCCACGTATTTGGCCTGTCCCAGCTTAAGCGTGCGTGCCCTCCGGTTTTGCATAATGCTCACTCCAAGGCAGAACTCCAGGTACTTCACGTCCGACATCTGGAACCTGCTGCTTAGCTGCTCTTTCAACTGCTGTAGGCTCAGCAGGTCTGACGAGCACAAGATCAGATTTTCCATGTAGAGTGCAACGATCTGCTGTAGCTTCTTGTTGCGTTGCCGTACACGCTGTGATGAGCCTCACAGCGCTTGGAGCCGAGTAGTGCCATGAAGCTTTCCATCTATTGGTACCAGCATCGAGGTGTTGGAAATGGAAAAAATGGGGTAAGCTCCAATGAGGCCTAATGTAGAGGGCCAGGGGAGAGGCGCCACTCTCTCCCCTGACCCTCTGTAGTCTACCTACATCTACCAGTATTCGTGCTCTACTTGGGGTCTGACAAAGAGGGTAGTCCCATGCCTTAGTCAGCCCATGCCTTGGACCTATTTGCGATAGTACATCCTTGAGAAACATACTATATTCTGAAAGGCATTGCACAACTGACCGGAGAGGCCAGCGACAGCGAGCTAGACAGGCATATGCTGACGTGGAGTATCGACAAGGGCTGACAGGAGAGAAGACATCGGAAGCCGGAAACGATGGCANGTGCCATGAAGCTTTCCATCTATTGGTACCAGCATTGAGGTGTTGGAAATGGAAAAAATGGGGTAAGCTCCAATGAGGCCTAATGTAGAGGGCCAGGGGAGAGGCGCCACTCTCTCCCCTGACCCTCTGTAGTCTACCTACATCTACCAGTATTCGTGCTCTACTTGGGGTCTGACAAAGAGGGTAGTCCCATGCCTTAGTCAGCCCATGCCTTGGACCTATTTGCGATAGTACATCCTTGAGAAACATACTATATTCTGAAAGGCATTGCACAACTGACCGGAGAGGCCAGCGACAGCGAGCTAGACAGGCATATGCTGACGTGGAGTATCGACAAGGGCTGACAGGAGAGAAGACATCGGAAGCCGGAAATGATGGCAGAGAGGTTTTCATAGTCGATCAGTTGATCGATTATCGAGCAACATCCACGGCTGAAGACTTTCTATTATTGGCAGATCAATGGACGGCAACAAACAGATCAATAAGAATGGATCGCAGGAAGTGGGTGGGGGATGGAGGTTCAGCCAAGCTCGTGATGGACCGAGAAGAAATGGTACCTGAGTCTCAAAGGAGCGGGAGGCACACTTAGCAGAACAAGTGGGTTGGACTGTCGCCGTGCATGCCTCAGCAGTGCGAAAAAGTGTGAACAGCGACATGACCATTTAAGCTCTTCTTTTTCCTTCATTCTTTTTCAACTGTTTACAGAGACAGTCTATCTACCCATGTACCCGGGAGTTCAAGCGTCTTGAATAAAAGATTCTCCTCTACACTCTCATATTGCAGTGTTTGGTGGATCTGGCTTGGCGACCCTGTGTTGATCCACCTAATTGTGCAATTGGCATGCGCTGTCTCATGAAAAAATGGTGACATTCCAACGATCCATATTTCCAACAATTGGTATCAGAGTGGGTGCGTCACAAAATCTCTGGAAGACTGGTTGCGCTGTTCCTCTAATCTTGAAGACACGGCAGGGCATCATGGCAAGCTTCAGCGGTGGTGGACTGGGTGACCATTTCAAAGTACATACATTTGACGGGACTGATTACAATGATTTTGCATTCAATATGAATATGGTGTTCTTGGCCAAAGGTCTATGGGGCGTTGTATCTGATCCACCAGAAGAGACATTGGATCAAAATTCCACGGCCGCATAGAAGGCGCAATGGAAGAGACGATGTGATCAGGCCCTTGTCATTTTGGCAATGCAAGTTTCTGACAGGCTCAGTTTTCCTTGTCAAAGGCAACAATGCCACTCTTGATCCACAAACAGAATGGGTGGCCCTATGACAATGGTACAACAAAATCAGTGACTTTGAACTCCACAATTTATTCATCCAGTTTTGTGAGCTGAAGATGGGTGACACTGCTCGAATGGAAGATCATCTCGCTCAGCTCAAGCAGTTGGTTGAGCACATCACATCTATGGGACAAGCCATGTCTGTGAAAGTGGTGGTTCTACAGCTGTTTTCCAGTCTTCCAACCAGATTCAACAGCACAGTTGAACAACTTCTGGCTTTCCAGGAACAAGGAGCCAAATTTGACAGCAGACTCCAGACACTTGAATCTGCCAAACTACTACCAGCAGCATTTGGAGCAGAGGAGTGGCATTTGCAGCACCAGTGGGCCAGGCACCAGCTACTGGAGCATACAAACTAACTCTTGAACGTGCCTGTGAATCTCTCTACAGAGATGAAGAGTTGAAGCAGCTCTGGCCGCTCGAATGGGGACACAACACTTCAACAAACGGTCCAAGTTTCAAGGCCATGGTCAAGGTGGATTTTCAAACACCCATTTTTCTTCTCTACTACCACAGCGGCTACTCACTCATGGTGGCACAATTCCACCTGGTGCTCACTGAAGCAAAGGATTTGAGCATGTGAGATGTTGGAACTGCCAAAAACTCGGACATCTCAACAGGTATTGTGACAAGCCAAGAAAGCCAAGATATCCTTCAACTCAACATGCACAACTGACAACTGGTCTGGAACCAGACTCCTCAATAGATTACACTACACTCTTGGGAAACTTCAGACAAATGATGACCCAGATGGCACAGAGCTGGTCTCAACTGATGCATCAAATGGAGACAGTTGGACAGCAAACCAGCGGATCAGGCAATACCCCTATCAACTTCATCTCAGCAGCTGATGACATACCCACCAGATCATTGCCCGATAACTATGAACAAAAAACTTCAGAAGCTGGAGATTTCATCACAGAAGAACTTGCACTCTACTCCATCGACAGTGCTTTTCTACTGGCTACTGGAATACTGGCCTGGATTCTTGACTCAGGCAGCACTCGGCATATGACTTGCAACAGAACTTGGTTTGTGGACTTCAAGGAGTTAAAGACACCAAAACTTGTCAGGCTTGGTGATGGACGAATTGTTCCAGCCATTGGGATGGGTGCGGGTCTCAGTATCATTTGAAGGCAAGGTTGCAGCCCGCACCATTGATGAGGTCTTCTTTGTACCAGAACTTGCAGCCAACTTGCTTTCTGTGACAAGACTCAATGACAAGGGCTGCAATGTTGTCTGTGATGCTGACAAGAGCTGCCGTATTTTTGCCAAAGGGGACACAATTGTGGCTGAAGCAAAACGTGAAGGTAATCTCACCATCCTTCCAACCCTGGATATGGAAGGCTGATGAAGGCACTACAGAGGTCACCTTTGGCAGCATGTGGACCAACGGCATCTCCATCTTCTGGATCTGAATCTCTCACCATGCTATGGCACCAGCATCTCGGCCAT
Organism: Penium margaritaceum; assembly: GCA_023375785.1. Lineage (NCBI taxonomy): Eukaryota > Viridiplantae > Streptophyta > Zygnematophyceae > Desmidiales > Peniaceae > Penium > Penium margaritaceum. The sequence continues at coordinate 23,495 of SZWC01011648.1, read as the reverse complement.
GTCGGCTTCATCACTTTGGCTGCCATGTCCAAGAGAGCTGTTGTGGATTCTCGGCCACATAATCTTACGAAACCAACATCTATCTGCTGTGAAGGCTGCCTTGCAGGATGGCAGAGCCAAGAACCGTTTCCATCCCACTCTGATGTTCAAGCAGCAGACAAGCTTCATCTAATTCACATGGATCTCTGCTGCATCCAGGATGCCTCCATATCAGGGAAGCACTATTTTCTGGTGCTTCTTGAAAGTTTTACACATCATGTCTGGGTTTGTTTTCTTTGCCACAAGTATGAAGCTGCTGACCATATCATCACCTGGATCAAGAGAGTGGAAAATGAGACAGACAAGCATGTGAAGGCAGTATGATCTGACAACGGCGGAGATTTTTTCAACAAGACTCTCAGCACCTTCTACTCCAACCATGGCATCAAGCATCAGCAAGTAGTTCCACATAATCCACAGCAAAAATGGACGTGCAGAAGGTACGAACAAGACCTTAATGGCGAAGGCCAGATCTGTGCTCTATGCAGCTGGACTGCCCACGGATTTTTGGGCTGAAGCTGTCAATGCTGCTGCATACATGCTCAATCATATTCCTTGCAAGCGGCTTAAAAATCAGATCACGCCGTATGAGGCATGGCATGGACGGCAGCCCAACATCAGTCATCTCAAGGTTTTTGGGAGTACTGCCTATGCATGGGTCACCCCTCACGCACGTGACAAGCTTGGGTCTCACATTAGGAAGGGTGTCCTTGTGGGCTATGATGAAAAAATTCAAGCATATTGCCTCTGGGATCCAACAGCCCGTGCAATTGTTTGCAGCCGCAGTGCCACATTTGATGAGACACTGTGTGACAAAACTGCCTCTCCATCAGGAATGCCCAATCTCCGTATCGTTCCTCTGGACTCTCAACCATCTCTGCCTCCGCAACACATTCTGGAAAATGGGCCTGATGACCATGCCAGTGTCATCCCAACCATCATCCCTGCTGAACGTCAACACGGCAACCAAGACGTACCTCCTCCGCCACCGCCACAACCACCTCAACCAGTCCCTCGTCAGTATGGACCTACCTATCCCAGGAATTGGGATCCCTCCGCTCCGCCGCGGCGCTCCTCTCGTGTGGCGAAACTCAAGGCTTTGGTAGCTATCTTCAGTGATTACGGCTCCTTCCGCAAGTCTTCCTCTTCATCTGCTCCCCCTGCCCCTGTCTCCGCAATAGACCCTCCTACATCCCCGCCTTCCTCAGCTGCAGCAGCAGCAGCGGCTCTTCCCTTCTCATCTCCTGATTTGGCTATTGTCACTCCAGTGGTTGATCCCATCAGCTGCAAAGGTGCCATGGCTCGAACTGAAGCTGCTACGTGGCAAGCAACAGCTGTAACCAAAATTGAGCAACTCCAGAAGCAGAAGACCTTGGAACTTGTGGATCCGCCCCCTGGTGTCCCTGTGGTCACGTGCAAGTGGGTCTTTAAGACTTAATTGGATGATCATGGTGCGCCTGACACGTGTAAAGCCCTTCTTGTCACCCATGGCTAGAGTCAGGTTCAGGGTGTGAACTGCAGCGATACGTTTGCTCCATTCGCCAAGTACTCCTCCATCCGTATGGTTTTGGCTCTTTCCGCCCACAAACGCTGGTTTCTGCACCAAATGGATGCCTATTCTGCTTTCTTGAATGGCGACCTGGAAGAAGAAGTCTACATGATCCAGGTTGACTTTTCCAAGTCGAAGTCGACTTGGAGTCGCCAAGTCAAAAGTCGGAAGTCGGCACCTAGCCACCCAAGTCAACTTGGGCTTATCAAATTCGGTTTCTAAGAGGCACTAAAACACGTGTACAATTGATTTTACAAGTCATTAGTGTAATATGCGTTTTCTTATCACGAAATTATTGGTGCATTTTATGGATACATTCTTCACCACCCAATGCATTTCACAGTCCACCATGACTTCTAAGGAATCACTAGGGGGCATACTCGAGGTCTTACCCAGACCTTAGGGGCATCCAGGTGTTTTCCTGTTTCCTAATTTCCAAAGCGGAAACCCGCGGGGAGGTCCGGATCAACCCCAATGGCTCGCAGCAGGGAGGAAGTGGAAGAGTGAGTGAGCGATCGGGCGAGAGGGCACCGGCGTGGTGAAGAGCGATTGGTGCTTGGCTGTCAGCGAAGCATCCACCTTCCCCGCTCTCCCCCCCCCCCCCCCCCCCCCCCCCCCCCCGCATCACGGCATGCAAGTGAGCGAGGGAGCGAGAGGGCACCGACGTGGTGTGGACTGATGGGTGAATGGCTGTTAGCCGAGCATCCATCAATGCCACGCCAGCGAGGCGTGGTGCGATGCCTGCTTGGTGTGAATGAGTGCTCGGCTGTCAGCCGAGCATCCAACCCCCACTTTGCACGAGATTCCGTTCACCAATGAGGTAAAGCCGTGAGAACCAGCCGCCCAGCGAGGCAAGGTCGGTCTGCCTCGAGGCATTGCTAGGCCGAGCAGGTTTTCAGCCCGCCCCCCTGAAACTTAGAGTCTCAATTTATTGTTTCCCCTGCCCCAAATAAAGATGAGAGTGTAAATTGTTGGCCTGAGGGTGAGTGTGCACCTTGGAAGGTCCCTAGCAGTGGCTGAAACTGTGGAGGCAACTGGTTCCAAGGATGGCAGAAAACTGGTCAGAGAGTGAGGCAATAGTTTTGGCCTGAGTTTACTGGGAATGAAAACTTGATCAAGGCCCACAAGCAGTGGCATTTTATAGCCACTGATCTAAGCTTCCCAGAACACCAAAGCATGCCATATCTGGAGCTTCCTAGCAGATTCTATGGCTTCTAGAGTGGCCCTTGGTAGGCTGTCCTTTTCCCACCTAGGAAGGCATCCCTTCCTTCCTCTAGAAGTTTCTGCCCCTTCCTAGATTCCTCAGCTTGCTTCTAGTAGGAGGGAAGGTATCCAGAAGACTAAGACACCTCTAGATGTCTTGTAGGACAAGTCACCCCTTCTAGAAGGTGTGCCACCTTCCTGGACCCTCACCTGGCCTTCTAGAAACTCAAGGAGGAATTTTAGAGTTTGAGCTAGCTTCCTGGCATCTATTTTTCACCTCCCTTGAGGCAGGGCAGAAATTGATCTTGTGGGACTTGAACCCGGGCCCCTGCCTCTAGAGGTGGAAACCATTAACCACTAAGCCACCTTGGCTTGTCTTTTTGGTGTTCCTTTTTGGAGCCACTCATGCCATGGTGAGGAGCATTACTCCAACATAAACTGTCCCTAGTTGCTAAGAAGGGGTAAAGTCAACTCGACGTCCAAGTCGACTTGGACCGACTTGGCGACTCCGACTTGACCCCCTCAAGTCGGAAGTCGAAGTCAACATGGACATGACCCAGCCTGAGGAGGGGAGAACAAGGTTTGTCGACTGCTCAAAGCGCTCTATGGCTTGAAGCAGGCTCCTCACCAGTAAAACAAGCATATCCACGACTTCTTCCTCAGGCAAGGCCTGAAGAGACTCTACTCTGACCATTGACATCGACAACCTCGAGTCATTCTCTACATGGACGACCTCATTCTCTTTGGTCGCTCCCTGTCCACTGTTGACTCTTTCAGGCAGGCCCTGTCTGCCACCTATGAAATGAGCGACATGGGCCCACTTCGTTTTTTATCTCGGTATTCAGATCCAGCACAGCCAGAATCCTTCTGAGATCACTCTCTCTCAGAGCACCTACATTCATAGCATGGCAGAGAATTTTGGTCTGCACCAACTGCATCCCGCCAGCACTCCACTACCGGTGGACCATGGCTTGACCAAGCCAACTACGGCAGATCTACTTGCCGATCCCAGCGATGCCAAGCTATACCCCAGCTTGATTGGATCACTTATGTACGAAAGTTTTGGAAGCAGACCTGACCTCTACTGTGCTGTGGATCTCCTGAGCTAGGGCTGCAAGAATCCCACCAGAGATCATGTGGCAGCTGCCAAGTGCAGCATCAAGTATTTGAAATGCAACGCTGACCACAAAATCAGGTACAGCCCGCAAAGCAGTGTTCGGCTTACCGGTTTCTGCGATGCCGACCTGTCAGGAGACAAAAGCACAAGCAAGTCAAATTCGGGTTACATGTTCATCCTAAGCGGCGGACCTGTCAGCCGGCGTTCAAAGAAGTAAGAAGTGGTGGCCCTGTCATCTACAGAAGCAGAATACATAGCAGCAATTGAGGCCAGCGGAGAAGCTGTTTGGCTTTGCATGCTACTCGAAGAGCTTGGTTTCAGCCAGATGGAACCTACGACAGTATACTGTGATAATCAAGGGACAATCACTCTCAGTGAGGACCCTGTAATTCATGAGAGGAACAAACACGTCAAGCGGCAATACCTGTGTGAGACGCCATGGGTGAAGGTGAAGTACAGCTGGAATACGTCGGTACGAAGCAACAAGTTGTTGACGTTTTCACTAAAGCATTGGAACATTGACAGCATGGCGCGCTCTGCAGCGGTCTCGGTTTACTGATGGAGCAGACTGAGGAGACAGGTCTGACGAACTACTGACAACTATGCGCTTGAACCAAGCGCAGCAAAGACCCTCCTTGACTCATTGACTCACTGAGTCGTTGACCAGGACATGAGCAAGAACAAAAAGAGTTAAAATCTGATAGAATGCAAAGGGAGGGAGAGAAAAGCAATACCCACATCCCCCAATACAAGGATTGGATCGTGGTTGAGGACTGAGGGCCACAGCGATTTCTCTTTGAAACGAACGTAGTCCAGAAATCTGGGAGGGTATGCATTAGTTCATAGATGTGTTTTATGCTTTTTTTTCTTGCTGTTTCGTTGGTGATATTGGAGCATATGGGGGGGAATGTTGGAAATGGACAAAATGGGGTATGCTCCAATGAGGCATAACACAGAGGGCCAGGGGAGAGGTGCCACTATCTCCCCTGACCCTCCGCAGTCTACCACTATTCCTGCTCTACTCCGGGTCTGACAGAGAGGGTAGTCCTATGCCTCAGTCAGCCCATGCCTTGTACCTGTTTGCGATAGTTAATCTCTTAGCAACATACTACATTCTGAAAGGCATTGCACAAATGACTGGAGAGGCAAGCGGCAGCGAGCTAGGCAGGCATATGCTGACGTGGAGTATCGACGAGGGCTGACAGAAGAGAAGATATCGGAAGCCGGACAAGATGGCGGAGAGATTTTGACAGTCGAACAACTGATTGATTATCAAGCGACATCCATGGCTGACGACTTTCTTGTGTTAGCAGATCAGTAGATGGCGACAAACAGATAAAAAAGGCTGGATTGCAGGAAGTGGGGGGGGGGGGGGGGGGGGG
>SZWC01011647.1:9438-20002 GCA_023375785.1 Penium margaritaceum | reverse complement strand
ATGATGATGATGATGATGATGATGATTATTATGATTATGGTGGTGGTGATAATGATGATGATGATGATGACTATTATTACTTTTATTACTATGATGATGATGGTGGTGGTAGTGGTGGTGGTGGTGATGATGATGATGATGATGATGATGATGATGATGATGATGATGATGATGATGATGATGATGACGACGACGACGATGATGATGATGGTTTGCCATGATGGTTTTTTAAGTCAGAAGGCTTTGTTTCCTTTGCTCCTAGAGTTTTGGGCAGCCTGGTGCTTGTTGTTGTGTCCGTGTCCCTTCTCTGGAAACATTTTCCTTCTCTGCTTGTTGTTCATGCCACATCTTCTTTGGTTTGTCTTTTTGTTTGATTTACTGATGCATGTTATCCTTCATAGGGCCGGAAGTGGAAGTTCAACTGCGTGACACGGCTGTACCATTCAGCAAACCAATCAGAGGTCATGGCTGGACAGCTGTATGGCATGGAGGTGAGCTCCTTCTCCACATGTGAAACCATTCTACAGAACATGTGGGAAAGAACGGTCACCAATGCTGTAGAACATGTGGGAAAGAATGGTTACCAATACTGTAGAACAAGTGGGAAGGAACGGTTACCAATACTGTAGAACATGCGGGAAGGAACGGTTTCCAATACTGTAGAACATGTGAGAAAGAACGGTCACCAATACTGTAGAACATGTGGGAAAGAACGATCACCAATACCGTAGAACATTTGGGAAAGAACGATCACCAATACCGTAAAACATGTGGGAAAGAACCGTTACCAATACTGTAGAACATGTGAGATGGAACGGTCACCAATACTGTAGAACTTGTGGGAAAGAACGGTCACCAATAGCGTAGAACATGTGAGAAAGAACGGTCACCAATACTGTAGAACATGTGGGAAGGAGCGGTCACCAATACTTTAGAACATGTGGGAAAGAACGGTCACCAATACTGTAGAACATGTGGGAAGGAACGGTTACCAATACTGTAGAACATGTGGGAAAGAACGGTTACCAACACTGTAGAACACGTGGGAAGGAATGGTCACCAATACCGTAGAACATGTGGGGAGTAATGGTAACCAATATTGTAGAATATGTGGGAAAGAACGGTCACCAGTACTATAGATTATGTGGGAAGGAACGGTTACCAATACAGTAGAACATGTGGGAAGGAACGGTTACCAATACTGTAGAACATGTGGGAAAGAACGGTCACCAATACTGTAGAACATGTGGGAAAGAACGGTCACCAATACTGTAGAACATGTGGGAAAGAACGATCACCAATACTGTAGAACATGTGGGAAAGAACGGTCACCAATACTGTAGAACATGTGGGAAAGAACGGTCACCAATACTGTAGAACATGTGGGAAAGAACGATCACCAATACCGTAGAACATGTGGGAAAGAACGGTCACCAATACTGTAGAACATGTGGGAAAGAACGGTCACCAATACTGTAGAACATGTGGGAAAGAACGATCACCAATACCGTAGAACATGTGGGAAAGAACCGTTACCAATACTGTAGAACATGTGAGAAGGAACGGTCACCAGTACTGTAGAACATGTGGGAAAGAACGGTTACCAATACTGTAGAACATGTGGGAAAGAACGGTCACCAATACTGTAGAACATGTGGGAAAGAACGGTTACCAATACTGTAGAACATGTGGGAAAGAACGGTTACTATTAGTGTAGACCATGTGAGAAGGAACGGTTACCAATACTGTAGAACAAATTTTTTGTAGCATAGCATAATGTTCTATCGACAGCATAGCATAGTTTGGCCTAGTGTTCTATGGCAGTTTTTCCTGAGCGCGTCCCTCAGTGCGTGCCCATGTGTGTGCCTGCATATGGGCCTGCGCGTGTACCTGCATGTTCTCCTGCATGAGTGTTTTCCTGCCTGAGTGTTTGCGTATGTGCCTGGGTGGGTGCTTGCGCGTGTGCCTGCTTTGTGTGTGTGAGTGTGTGCCTTGGTGTGTGCCTGCCTACTTGCCTTCCTGCTTGTGTTCCTGTGCTTGTGGCTGCATATGTGCCTTCTTGAGTGCTTGCTTGTGTGCCTTCGAGTGTGTTTGTGCGTGATGATGTGTATTTACCTGAGTGTGTTTGTCCCTGCGTGTGTGCATGTGTAAATGCTTGTGGTGTGTCTGCACATGTGGCAGCGTGTTTTCCTGTCTGTGCTCCTTTGTTGTGCCTGCTTGTGTGCATGCCTGTAAGCACGCCTGCATGCACGTGCCTGCATGTGCGCCTCCTGCATGCATGGCTGTGCTTGGGGAGCGTATTCATGTGCAGAAGTGGAGCTTTATTGGCGGCTGTTGTCTGGTTGGCATTGCACGGTGCGCACTCACTGCCACGGATACACATTGCACTGCACCAGCCAGACAAGTCATCCCATCCGTGTGCACATTGTGGACTTGTGCTCGATCGCAGGTTGCTGTGCTGTTGGTGTACTGCGAACTTCTGCATTCAGTGCTGCAGATTGCGAGCTCCTGCAACTTACAGTGGCCAATTGCTTGCAGACGATAGTGCAAATGGAATTTCTATTGATTCTTGGCCAAGAGTCTAATAATGTGCAACCCTAGTTTCAGAAGACGGTGCTGGAGGGGTTGCGGGAGAGCCCCCACCACACCGCTGACTCCGTCACGGAACACTGAGACGTCTTCTGGGTAACCATTCAGGAACTTCGTAGTCGAAGTGCAAGACCGTCATTTTCCCCCCTTGCAGACGGTGTGCGCCGGACAGCGGACGACCACCGACCGCTGGACGGTAAGACTGTGGTGCTGGAGGGGCTGCTTCAGAGAGATGGGTGACCGCACCACCGACCGTGTGTGGCATGCATGGTGCACGTGGGTGGATGTGGTGCAAAGACCCGTAGACATACGTCAATGCTCGACAGACGGTTGCGTTTCTTGATGCAGATGGCCGTGCTGAAAGGGTCGCTGGCGAGTCCGCACCGCATTACCGGCAATGTGGCATGACAGACGTGGGTGGGTGTGAGCTGCAAAGACTGCAACACCAATGCTCGACAGACGGTTGCGTTTTCGAGTGCAGACGGCGGTGCTGGAAGGTCTGCTGGCGAGTCCCCACCGCACCACCGACCCGAGCGCCGCCGATTACTTCTTCGTGCCGGTGTTTGGTGCGTGCATCATGGCGCGTGGACCTGACGATTCTCCTCGCCTCGACATGGTGAGTGGTTGCAGGGGCGGGGAGGGGGAGAGGGATGGAGGGGGCACGAGAGGGTATGAGCGCAGAGGGAGGGGGATGTCGAGAGAATGGGGGAGATGGAGGGAGGGGGGGGGGGGGTGGGGAGGAGAGTAGTTGGACAAGGAGGGGTTACAGACTTGGGGAGGGACAGATGCAGGGGGGGGGGGGGGGTGGTTGGAAATGGGCAGCATGATGGCACAAAGAGGATGCTAAAGAGGAAGGATGGGAACCCCGAGCTTGCATCATGACGCACATGGACCCAACAACTCCCCGCTTCTTGTGACGTTGTGAGTTCATTTCGTGGGAGAGGCTGAGATGGCGACTGCGTGTGTGGGAAAAATGGGGATGGTGATTGCGAGATCGTGGGATGCATTGAGATGGCAGCTTGAATTTGCGGGATGAATCGAGAAAGGGCTTGTGCACCTGAAGAAATGTACTCAGGGAGGCAGGAGGGGCGATGAGGGGAACGGGCAGGGTGACAAGAAGGGCGACAAAGGTGGTGAGGGAGAGAGGGAAGGGGGTCTGCATGTTGGGCATGATGGCATAGGGTAAGGAAACAAAAGATGAGAATGTCCAAGCATGTGCTTGGTGTGCGAATCACGTCTTTTCAACCTTGCAACTGTCCGTGTCACAAGGTGGTAACAGAACATGCGTAAGGGAGGAAGCAGCTCTTTTGTTCTTCCGTGTCTGGTATGAGGGATGGGGAAGAGCACTGAGACGAGCACACTGAGGGTTGAAGGGGAGCGCTGAAGGGGAAGGAGAGCTGAAGAGGGAAGGGGATGCATTGTGGAGCATGGCGTGGAAATGGGAGAGTGGGGGCCAAGGAAAGGTCTGGTGTCTGACAGTGGGAAGGAGGAAGAGGGTGAGGAGAAGGGTAAGAAGAGCAGCACGAAGCCATAGCAACTTGCGGTGCAAAGAATGGTTAAGTATAGTGAGAGCTAGGTCCAGATTAGAGGGGCGGCCATCGCAAGAGTAACACAAGTGTGCGAGTAACAAGGCACAGCCTTGTTACGGGTGGAAGCTCGCTACTCGAGCTCCACCCATCGGCCGGCGAGCGAGGCTCGCCGGCGAGACAAACCAAACGGGGGCGAAAACCCCCGAAGCCCCCAAAAGGCGCACGCGAGTACTCGTGCTGCCTTGGGGTCACCTAACCAGGGTCACTTCACAAGTGACCTATTATTTTCCTGTCCACATGCACGAATGTAGGTCTCAAGTAGGTTTGGCATCATAAGGCCTAAACTATGCCACTTCCAGCAAGATACCAGAAATAGTACGAATATGAAAGACTACGCATCAAGTGGTGTTGCCAAGCTCTAGCGGTGAAGATGATGATGGGCCATGCGGGCAGGATGGAGGCGACCACTCGTGGTGAACTTGATCACATGCTGTCACGGTGCGTCGCCTCCACTCCTTGCACCAGCATGCCCTGCGCACTCACGGCCAGCACAAGAGGAGTAAATACAGTGAGAGATTAACANCGAACAAAGTGATGTTCTACATTGATGTGCTTTGTGCGTGGATGCAAGACACCATCGTTGGCAGCGATGCGGCGTGCGGCAGAGCTGTCGCTATGCACTGGTACAGCAGATGTGTGCACACCCAACTCCTCAAGCAAGCGTGCCAGCCAGATGCCCTCACACGCTGCCTCACCCAATGCCATGTATTCGGCCTCAGCCACACTGCGCGCCACACATGACTGTTTGGCACTGCGCCAAGACACAGCAGTTCCCCACACGCGAAACACGTACCCACCCCGGCTGCGAGCTGCACGGTCACGCGCATAGTCACTGTCGCAGTACCCATCCAAGACCGGAGCTTTGGAGGGGGAAAACACCAAACCAAGGGCAGCGGTGTCCAGCACATAACGCAAGAGCTTCAGCAGTGCCTTTTGATGTGTGCTACGTGGTTGCTGGCTGAACTGGGCGAGCACGTTGACTGCACAAGCAATGTCCAGACGCGTTGTAGAAGCAAGATAAGACAGGCTGCCGGTGATCTGTCTGTACAGTGTGGGGTCTGTGTCAGGGCCGTAGTCAGTGGTGCGCGCATCCAACAAGTGAGCATACACATCAGGACTCATGGGCGTGTGCTGTTGTGGGAGGTGCTGCACCAGGTGCTGGAACCGTTCAGTGAGGTGAGCTATGAAGCGTCCCTGATGAAGGGTCAAAGTTCGTGTTTTGCGGTCCCGTGTAATGGTCATACCTAGAGTTTTGTGCCTCTCCTAGGTCTGTCACCTTGTAGTGCGCTGTGAGCAGTGCTTTGGTTTGTTTGATGAGCGTGAGGGAGGGGGCCAAAATTAGTAGGTCATCTACATAAACAAGCAGGGCAACAGGCTGCGCGTCGTCCCAGCGAAGGAACAGCGACGGGTCACAAAGACTTTGTATGAACCCACCACTTTCCAGTGTACGACAAATCTCTTTGTTCCAACACCGAGGCGCTTGCTTAAGATCGTACAGGGCCTTTAGCAAGAGCCATACCCTGTCCGTTCCGTCCTCATAACCTTCTGGTTGTTTGACATACAATTCTTCTTCCAGTGGGCCGTTCAAAAAGGCATTTTTGACATCCATCTGGTGAATGTCCCAGTCTTCACGAGCAGCCACGGCAAGTAATGACCGGCTGGTTCCATACTTTCCCACGGGTGCATATGTGTCTGTGAAGTCCTGTCCGGGGATTTGATGAAAGCCTTTCGCCACAAGGCGTGCCTTGTACTTCTCAATCAGACCCTTGAGATTCCTTTTCAGTTTAAACACCCACTTGACATCAATGGCTTTGCGACCATGTGGCAAAGGCACCAACTCGTACACCTCATGCTCTAACAAAGCGTTCAATTCTGCCGCCATTGCCTTTTCCCACTCAGCGGCATCTGGACGCCCCCTAGCCTCGGCTAGAGTCTGTGGTTCAACGGCAGTGTGATCCAATGCTGCAGTGCCGACGGTGTGATAGAATTGTTTGTAATCAACTCTGGGCAGAGCGCGCAGGGATCGTCGCACTGGTTCAGGTGATGGTGTTTCTGCACTTTCAGTCTCAGCAGCAGGGATCAGCGGTGTGAGACCTGGAGGTACTTGGCTCGCACTAGATTCCGTGCTGGCCAGGTCTGTAGGTGACAGCAAGTCAGTGGGCACGAAATTGGCCATATCGTCGTCACTTCGTGACCTAGCCGACTGACCTGTGCCTTGTGATGGAGAGGGCATGAAGACAGGCACGCTCACATACTCTGGATAGTGCTCTCGCGTGGCCAAAGAGGGTGCATTGCGCAGTGTACAGAACACCTTGTAGGGCATGTGCTCCAAAAAGGAGGCATCTCGACTTTCAACGAAACAGTGGTTTGTGGGATCCCAAAACCGCCATGCCTTTGAGGCGTGGGAGACCCCAACAAAGACGCACCACCGACCACGTGGACTTAATTTGTTCTCACGCTGTGGTGGAGCAAACCAGACACATGCCATTGTTCCCCACACCCTGGCAGGTCGCAGATCGGCCTTTTCTTTGAACCAACGCTCCCAGGGTGTGACTGATTTGGGCAATGGACCTTGTGGGATACGGTTCCATACCCAGGTGATATACTTCACAGCCTCTTCCCAGAATCCAAAGGAGAGACCGGACTCTGTCAGCAGTGTGCGCAATGCATCACCAAGGGTTCTGTGCCATCGTTCCGCCACTCCGTTTTGTTGAGGAGTGTAGGGAGCTGTGGACTGGTGTTCGACTCCTCTTTTTTTCAGTTCTGCTGTCAGTGAACCAAGAAACTCTCCTCCTCTGTCCGTTCTCAGCTTTAGCAGTGAACAACCTGTCTGTCTCTCAGCTAGTGAAATCCATTCGACAATTGCACGCTGGGCATCTGCTTTGGTTTAAAAAAAAAAAGCCCAGCGAAAACGACTATAGTCATCAGTGAGGGTCAAGATGTACAGTGATGCATACTGCAGTGATGGCACTGGCATCGGCCCTGTGAGGTCCGCATGTACCAATGCTAGGGGCCTCGTAGTGACAGTGTCAGATCTTGCGAAGGTTTGTCTATGTGACTTGCCTTCGTGACACTCTAGACATGTGTTTGCTTTCAGGCCATGTGGGCAGTCATCAGGATGTAGACTGTGTGCAGGGGTGTGTTTCAGTAAATCAGCAACCGTCTCTGCGTTGATGTGTGCAAGACGACGGTGAATGAGCTCTGTATGTGCTGTATCAGTGCTTGTGACGACGTGCACTTGGGGACGGTTCACTTGTGTGTGGACGAAGGGAAACAGGGTCAGTTTGTACAACATGTCTGTGTGCAGCGGTCCGTCAGCCAGCAAGTCACCAGTCGCATCATAGAGCATGCAGCGCTGTCTTTGTGTAAGTGCGGTCACGTTTGCCTGTTGGTCTAATTGGCCCCCAGACAGCAGGTTGACTTTCAGCCGTGGTACATACAGGACACCAGTTAGCCACAACACCCCACCCGGTGCTTGAAGAGCCACTGTCCCCACACCTCCCACCGGTAACCGTTCCCCGGACCCGGTCTTCACACCCTGAACATCATGCGTGCCGTGCAATGTGACAAAAAGCTGGCGATGCGGCGACATGTGATGCGATACTGCGGTGTCAAACAACCATTCATGCATGGGCAATGAATGCGACGTGGTAATGTGCGTATGCCCCAACTTCTGACCTGGCGGCTGTGGGCTGGCAGTCGGCTCAGGCGGTTGCTGCCCCATGGGCACACTCCACCCTAGTCCTGGTGGTAGTGCCAACGGCTGCTGTGGCTCAGCCGTCTCGGTGTACACCCTCTGCGCCCATGCTGGGACCGGTGCTGGTGCGCTGAAGTATGGGGGCACCGACACCATGAAAGCGGGCCACTGGTACGGCAGTGGAGTTGACGCTGGTGCTGATGGATACATGGGCGGCTGCAACTGTGGTGGACCAAATGTTGCCGCCCCAAAGGGTGCCGGCACACGAGGCCCTGCCACATGCTGAGTCGCCCATGCTGGAGGATGCAGCTGCTGGCTTGGATGAGAGGGGTGCGTCGGTGGCTGACCCACTGCCGGGCGTGTCTGATGCGTGGACGGAGTCATGATGCGCTGAAGGGCTGGGCAGGCTCTCCAGTAGTGGCCCGGCTGTCCACAGTAGTTGCAGGTCCGGTTCCCCGCTCCCCGACCGCGACCTCCACCACCTTGGCTGCCTTGGCCTCTTCCGCTGCCCCGGCCTCTGTCACCCAAGGACTGATGTGATGGGGGAATAATGCCACCCTGGTGATGCACAAATGCACTTGGTGCTGCACCCTCGTCTTCTCGTGCCTCGCCCTTCAAGATATCTTCGTAATTCCGTAACTCCTCGAACACCTCTGCCAAATCAGTGGTTTCAATGTCTGCAACCTTCAGCTTCCGGAGCAGACCACGCCTGAAATCCTTGTATGGCTCTCCGAGGTGCAGCAGGACTGGGTCCAGCCATTCCAGGATGGTGCAAGAGGCGCCAAGGCCAAGGATACGCCGGCGAAGGTCCATGGCAGCATCCCAGTACTCAGCAACGGGAGCCCCTGGCTTACGACGGAGGTTGCGCAATTTTTCTCGCAGGGCAATGACCAAAGCCATCCCCTGCTCCTCCTTGCGCGTGGTCAGGTGCTGCCATGCCTCGTGAGGTCGCGGATCACCGCTGCGGGGGTTGTCTGGATCGGCTCCTTCCCCCCCAAACCGGAAATGACGAATTGAGTATTGCTGGTCTTCCGGAAGCGCGCGGACCAGGGCATTAAATGCTCTCAGGAGTACCCGCGCGTCCGTGCCATTGGGCGGCGGAGCAAGGTAGTACTCCTCAAGAGTGTGCTCCGCCGCCCACGAAAGAAATTCGTCCTTCCAAGAAAGGAAGTCGCGCGCGCCGAGCGGCGGCGGCGTCAGGTCCTTGTGGGACAGGACCTTGCTGAGGTCGTCCCACGTCATTCCTGTGGAGGTGGCACCGGCGCCGGCACCCACTCCTGCGCTAGTTCCGGCATTTGCACCGGCACCTCCTGGGGTTGAGGCCGCTGCACTCATAGCTCCTGGGAGACACAGCAGGAGCTAGAGAGGTCGTGCGTGCTCAGCTGTTCCCTCCTTAGCGCCGAAGAAAAATTCGGCAGCAATTCGCCGGGCCCACTTTGGGCCCAGTTTTCTGCCGCGAGCCCGTAGCTCGATGGGAAGCGCCTCTGTTGGTCTCAGGACTCCTGCCAGGCCGCCTTCGACCTGCACAGCCGTGGTTTGGGCCGGGAGACCCCGCCGTCACCTTGGGTGAGGGGTGACGGCGCTTGGGCTCTCTCCCCTCGCTCTCCTTCTTCCTTAACTTCAGCCCCCCCTTCTTCTGCCGCCTCCAACCTCTGTGCGCGGCCTAGGGGGGTACTTTCGACGTGCCTGGGGCCTTGCGCGGCCTGCTGTTGCGACAGCCGCGCAGATCTACTCACGCGTGCTACCTGGCCGCCCTCGTTTTTGCTCGGCGCCGACCCTATCCTCCACCCTTAGGCCTCGAACATGGCTCTGATACCATAAGAAGAGCAGCACGAAGCCATAGCAACTTGCGGTGCAAAGAATGGTTAAGTATAGTGAGAGCTAGGTCCAGATTAGAGGGGCGGCCATNAGTAACACAAGTGTGCGAGTAACAAGGCACAGCCTTGTTACGGGTGGAAGCTCGCTACTCGAGCTCCACCCATCGGCCGGCGAGCGAGGCTCGCCGGCGAGACAAACCAAACGGGGGCGAAAACCCCCGAAGCCCCCAAAAGGCGCACGCGAGTACTCGTGCTGCCTTGGGGTCACCTAACCAGGGTCACTTCACAAGTGACCTATTATTTTCCTGTCCACATGCACGAATGTAGGTCTCAAGTAGGTTTGGCATCATAAGGCCTAAACTATGCCACTTCCAGCAAGATACCAGAAATAGTACGAATATGAAAGACTACGCATCAAGTGGTGTTGCCAAGCTCTAGCGGTGAAGATGATGATGGGCCATGCGGGCAGGATGGAGGCGACCACTCGTGGTGAACTTGATCACATGCTGTCACGGTGCGTCGCCTCCACTCCTTGCACCAGCATGCCCTGCGCACTCACGGCCAGCACAAGAGGAGTAAATACAGTGAGAGATTAACAAAGGGAGAGAAATGGGGGAGGGGAGTTAAAATCTGAGGAGGTCGTTGAGAAGGAGAAGGTAGAGGAGAAGATGGTGGAGGAGGGTGCATTACAGAGGGGGTAATTGGTTCCGATACTTCTACCCCCACCGCCGCTGCGATTGCTGCTGCTGCGACTATTGCTGTTGTCGATGGTTCTCCGGCTGTCGGACTCATGTTCACGTTAACTTTTCTGTTGTCTGACTGCCTCTGCCGTCCTCTCTCTCTCTCTCTCTCTCTCTCTCTCTCTCTTGTTT
>SZWC01011646.1:74766-91416 GCA_023375785.1 Penium margaritaceum | reverse complement strand
GCAGTGCATTCCTGGCCCATCTCAAAACAGACCAAGGGGACGTACTCCACAGAGCAGTGCATGCCTTGTCTGTATGTGTAGCTAGCCAGCTAGGCAGTGGACAAGGTGCATACTATTTCAACAGGCAGGTCCCTGACGAAGGGAGTGGAAGGCACGAATGTGAGCCGTGCGGGTAGCGTGCGTCTCTACAGGAAGAAGGGACAAAGCTAGGTCCCAGCCCCGACGTGGATCTGCACCGTGCCTGTGCCGGCTTCTCCAAGGAAAGGGCAAAAGTCCACGACACTTTCGCGCGGCATGGCGATAAGGAGTCCGTGCATTGCCCTGGCCACTATCAGCACCTGAGCGCGATCCGTAACCTGGTATGGACTGTGATAGTAGGGCCAGACCCCCTCTGAAGTGGCCTAGACCTGGAAAAGAGTCTCCCAGAGTCAAAGCTGTCCTCGCTGACAAAGCGTGGGGGCGGTGTCTCGAAGACCTTAGGTTTCCGCTCCGGAGGGAGAGCAACCACAGGCTAAGAAGGACGAGGGATGGGGAAAACACCGGGACGAGGGAAGTCACCAAGGTAGGGATCAGGGGAGGATAGGATGCCAGATGTTTGTGGAGCCCGAGCACTCATCTGAAGCTGGCGGAGACGCTCCAAAAGCACGTGAATCTCCCTCTAATGAGTGTCATCCTCCATATCGGGCATGTCAGGGTCTTCATCCCAAGGACCAAGAGGTGGCGGGTCGCATCCTGCTACTGTCTATGGTGTAGATGCTAACTGCTGTGCAGAAGGTACAATACCGTTGACTCCCTCGGAGGTCTGTTGTGGGGCCGTGGACTGACCACGAAGATGCTCAGTGAGCGTACAGATGGCGTCAGTTTGCTGCTGTTGCTGCTACAGACGACGCATCTCATCCTGCTGACTCCGCAGGTCCTCAATAGCCTGCGATCGTGGGATCATGACACCTAAGGAGGAGGAAGAGGGATCTAGTGGTCCTTTGCCCTTGTCACCGGTCGGAGCTATGTCAACGCTCAGTATGGACCGGGATGTCAAACCGGTCGGATTGCAGAACCGGCAGCGGTTCTCAAGGAGTTGCAACGCTGGCAACTGTTGACTTTCCGACCCAAAAAATTGACTAAGGCAAGTGCTGCCGTCAGCAGGGGTTTGCTGACATCAGCACGGTGCTGATGACGTCAGTAAGAAAAGTGCTGACGTCGGCACGTTTTTTTTGTTGACAATCCTCGCAGCTGCTGGGCGGTTGCTCCGCAACAGCCGCGTGGAAGCTGTGCGGAAGCTCCATAGCAGCTTCCGCTCGGCTGCTGCTACTGTTACGCCTGCGCCTGCAACAACAGCCACGCAGTAGCTTGCGTAGCTGTGGCAGCAGCCGCATGCTGGTGCTGTGCTGCAGCGTTGCTGTGCGCTACTCGTACTACGTGCTGATGCTGTTGCGCGCTGCTGCTGCTACGCACTGCTGCTGCACTGCTGTTCTGTAGCAATGCTTCTATTGCTGCTGCTGTTGCTGCTGCTCAATGCTGCCACTTCTACTGTGCACTGTTGCTTGCTATTGTTGCAGGCTGCTGGCTGCTCGCAGCTCGCTGCTCCCCGCTTGTTGTTGCTGCTGCTGCCCGTTGTCGCCTGCTGCAGCTACTGCCTGCTGCTGCTGCTACTAGTGCCGATGCCAGCAGCTGCCAGCGGTTGCCACCTGGTGTGGTTAGCATCTGCTGCTGCTGCTAGCGGCTGCTGCTGCACTCTCACGTGCTGAAGGCGGGTGGCGTCAGCGGTAGTCAGGTGACGTCAACAGGTCCCAGTGAATTAGCGGCAACGGTGACTCCCACTACTGTTGCTGTGCTGCGTCTGTGCTGCACAGCTCAGCGAGAACTGTCTCGCTATTCCGATACCATGAGAAGATGCGTGGAAGCTTCCTAGCAACACAGCCGCTAACTAGGCGTCAGTGCCTGGTCAGACGGCAACAACAGTCACAGGTCGTACACACGACGGCAAGAGTTTGGCTAGGAGACACAAGGCAAAATGTCAAAATGCTTCAATAGCATCTACAGAGAGAAATGAAAAATGACAGGTCCATGGCATAAGTACCTGCCTCGGCGCACGGCGGGTGTCGCATGCGATAGTGCGTGGTCTGTCCTAAAACCGGCCCAATAACACTCTTTTGGCTGTAACTCAGCGTAGACAAGTCAGAACGCTACGCCGTCAGAATTACAAGCCGGACGCTATGACTGGTCACATGCATGCATATGGCATCAAGTGGTGGACACACAATGCAAAAACATGCAAATCGGGCCCACGGCCAATCGAGCGATAAACTCCTATGTGTTGCAGAAAAACTGCAGAAGGTCCCAGACTGCGTCCGGGACTCT
The DNA here is from genome assembly GCA_023375785.1 of Penium margaritaceum. Lineage (NCBI taxonomy): Eukaryota > Viridiplantae > Streptophyta > Zygnematophyceae > Desmidiales > Peniaceae > Penium > Penium margaritaceum. The sequence continues at coordinate 89,058 of SZWC01011646.1, read as the reverse complement.
GGGGCGGTCGTCGGTCAGCTCCAAACTGGTATTCCAGCACCAGACGACACACTGGTGCCACCTGGGTCCGCATCAGGGATCTGCACGGGCATGGACACGGCCGAGAGGTCAAAGTAAGCTGTACAGGTCGAGAGGAACGTCACAAATCACAACAGATTTGTACGTGGAAATTGATGGGATTGCGTATCCCAGGATACGAAGAAAAGGGTGTTCTCAATCGACTGGAAGCATTGAAAGAACCCTTTCATATATTTTTCTATGACTCACAGACCAGCTCATTTAGTATGTGCTAATCGCTAATCAAACCCCATTCCTCCGAGTAACATTGGAGTAGTTGGGGTTTTGTTTTTGCACGGGCACTTGCTGGGTCCTAAAGAAGTGGGGCCCAGCAGGTTCCCTTTGAACACTTGGGTAGTTTCGGAACTCCCATGGAAAAATGCCTCAAACACATCAAAAGTAGGGTAAGTAGCTTCCCAGTGAAGACATGCTACTAAGTTGTCAGACTGTCAGACTCTCGGGTCTGCGTACATGCTGTTTTGTGAGCCAAATGACATTGTGCGTCTCACATAACCCAACCGAACAAACATCGCTCGATCATCTCAGATAGCAGTTTTCTGGATGACCGTTCCATGGAAAATTGGAAACAGATTGCGACAAATAGGTATGGACAATGAATTTTTTTGGAAGTAATGTACCCAGTCATACAAGAATTGTTGCCTCAACGAACCAAAGTTTAAAAAGCTTTAAACTACTTTTCCTACTCTGACGGAAAGACCACGCACTTCAAGATAGCCGTTGACTTACACATCGTGTAAACTATGTAAATGGGTTCAATCGGTCCCATGCTGCCACTTTGGAAAACAAATTGACGGAATGTTCCCACTTCATAAAGAACACATTAAAGAGCAATCATCCTCGTGAGTCGCCGCCACACCTCATGGGGTCATCGCTCCCACGCAAGAATCATGATCGAGCAATGACCTCTTACTTTTTTCTTTTTACGTGCAAACTCCCTAGTTTGATTTAAGGTTTTGTATGTTTTACGTCGACGGAGCCTGCTCAAAACATAAAATCCTATATCAGACCACACCCTAAATTACCTTTCGGGTTTAGGGTTTTAGTTTTGCACGGGCTTCTATTGGACCCCAAAGTAGCGGGGCCCAACAGGTTCCCTTTCAACGCATGGAGAGTCTCGGACCCCCATGCAACGCGTACGCAAACCAGTCCCTTGAATAGCCACAAACCCCTCAAATGAGGGATTTGTGACCGTTCCATGGGCATGTGGACATCAGTAGTCCGAGGAGGCATGCATGCCACATCACATCGGCAGAAAATAAGCATCGGAATGCCCTTTGAAGGCGAACCAGGGGCATTTGGCCATTAATCTACAAACTATGTGGAGGGTTCACTTAAAACAAAAAAGTGGGGGTGGTGTTGTCATGTACCCATTTTTTGGGGCGATAGATTAGCGGTGTCCATACTAAAAAATGAAAAGACGACGGTTTCCATAATAAAAAAGGGATATGCCAGCGGTGTCCATAGTGGAAAACGAAATGACAGCGGTGCCCATGGTCAAAATCAAAATGACAGCTATGCCCTCGGTTAGTATCCGTCATGGGCATGGCTGACATACGTCATGTTTTTAACAGATTTGAGATGGATTTAAACATTGGTGGTGAGACGAATTGCTAGTGCATCGTAGGCCAACGTAAGCGTAATATGGAATGCAATTAACTTAGTTGGATAAGGTTATGACGTCATTTTCAGGGGGTATGACATTTCATGTTGCAAGGACTTCGGCTCGTAGCTACGTGCTACACACCTTATGGCTGATTGCATCACCCAACTGATGTGATTAAAGGCCCCTGAAAGTTTACCGGCTCGCGGATTGGTTTGCCTGGAACGTGTCCCTGTGTTTGCGCCAGTTCTTTTATGATTTGACAGCCTGTCTCCTTGCAAATACTGACAGTTTTCCGAGTCCCAATATACCTCCCATGATGCACGGCTACCATGCAAGTCCCTCGGCTGCTCTCAAACCTACGGTGAAAAAAAATGTTTTCTGGAGCGAGCTATGCGCGTTGTGGGGGGTTCTGGCCTTGCTGGCCATTGTGGTGTAGCTCACCGTCGATGATCTTGCACCCCTTCACGAGGCCTTGGTTGAACGCGCATGGGAGACAAAATGGGAGTATCCAAGTTATTTAGTGCCATGTTTTCTGCACGAGGTGTCCAGGTTTTCTCCCGATGGTGGGGGAAACAGAGCAAACAGTTACAGCTGACACATCATCCTGGTTTCCACCCGACGACAGTGACGACGACGTGATCGATGAACCTTGCTTGATGTGCCAGTCTCCTCCTCACGCAGACGACGATGCTCCGTGTACTGCAGTTGACAATGCTCCACGCTCTGTAGCTGAGAGTCCTCTCACGATGTCGCGTGTAGGTGGTCGAGTGCAGTCAAGCAAGGGCCCGTCCGTCGGGTCCGACGATGACGCCAAGGCAGCCGACGCCAAGTCGAAGGCTGCCTCCCACAACTTTGCCAATCCGACCCCGGAATCTGTAGCCCCGAAGAAGCGGAAGGTTGTGGTTGACTTCATCGGTGGCTCGTCCTTTGAGACCATGGCTGCGTGCAAAGTTGTTGTGGAAGAGTACGAGGTTGACAACCGCGTGTCGCTGAGGTGGCTGAAGAGCGACCGCACGCGCTTTGTGTTACAATGCAAGCATTACGTTGCCAACAAATGCCCGTGGATAGTTTGTGCAGCATTCCTTCAGGATCATGTCGTTCACGGACGGCCACCTCTGTGACTCCGGAGTTAACCGGGGTAGCCCAGTGCGCTCCACGCGATGGGTTGCACGGCACATCCAAAGCACCCTCACGAAGGACCCATCGGCAACACCAAAGGCACTACAGGCAGTCATCACGAAGGTCGGGGAGAAAGTTGTCTACACCACCCTGTACTGTGCCAAGAAAGCCTACCTAGAGAAGATGTACGGCAAGAAGGAGGATTCGTGGAGCATGTTCCCTGGATACGTGGATGGGGTATGCAACTTTTTTCTTTCTGTTTCTTTTCATGGTCTTTGTGCTCGCCTTTCCCTACATACATGGATGAGGTACCCCAATAATTGTGAAACCAACTTTTTCATGCAGCTCATGAACGTGGACCTGCTGGCCATGGTAAAGGCTGAGAAAGACCGGAAAAGTGGCGCGTTCGACCGGGTGTTTGTCGCATCGGGAGCCTGTCGCAGAGGTTTTGACCACACTTGGTGTATCCTCGTCATGGATGGGACCCACCTTAAGAATGGGCAGAAGCAGGTCTTACTCATCATGTAGTTTTTTGACACCAACGATAATGCCATGCACGCGTCGTACGCCTTAGTGTCTAGAGAGGACGAGCGTAATTGGACGTGGTTTTGTGAGCTTGTGGCAACAACATACCCAATCGCGGCACAGGCTGGAACCATGGTCATCTCAGACCGTGAGAAAGGCTTGGCGAACGCGGTGGAGGCCAAACTGCCCGGTGCAATGCACACCTACTTTACCTGGCACGTAGAACGTAAAGTCGTGGTGCGAGGGAAGGTCGGGCTCTCTGTTCTGGAACCTGGCTCGCGTGACAACACAGGAGGACTAGGATGCTTGCCTGTCCGAGATGCGACGGTCGGCTCCAAGGGCCGTGGACTACCTGCTGGGTGGTAATTGGGATCCAGGCATTTCCAAGGAATGATGGAGCAAACTTTACTTCCCTGTACCTCGTGGTGGACACACCACGAGCAACCCCATGGAGTCACTCAACGGCAAGCTCGTGGAGCTCCAGAAAATGTACCCGTACTTCTGCTTTGTGAACCTCCACGTCTTCGTGCAGAGACTGTGGCAAATCCGGTGCAAGATGGCTCATGAAAATGAGGGCAACATCGCGCCGGCTCTGTACCTGAAGGTGAAAAACAATTGTGACCATAGCCGAGAGTACAGCTTGGACCTCGACGGGACAACATGGGACCTTGGACAAGCGACAATGTAGTACGCCTAGACAGCAATCCACACGACATGAACATCAGCGCCAAAGAGTACTCATACGGAAGGTAGTGCGAGTATGGGGTGCCATACCCGCATACCTACAGTCTCTTGCTGGAGAATGCCATGAATCCCGTGGCGTACGTGGACTTCGAGTGCCTCAAGCTCAGCTACAAATGCATGTACAACGCCCCGTTCTCCCTGTCAAAGGTGAAGCTTGTGAAGCCGGTTGAACCAAAGTGGCTGCAGCCTGCCTCACGTCACGGGCGCGGGCGTCCAGTCACAATGAGAGTGGACAGGTACGCAAAGGTGAAGAAGTGATGCATCTGTGCGTGCTGTGGGCAGCAAGGCCATGTGCGTCGTGTATGTTCTAACATGGAGGCCCCAAGTCCTAAGCAGATGGCAGCCGCACGCGTCACACAGCTTGAGGCAGAACATCGCATGAGGGAGTCCTGCAGGTCTAACGTGGATGCCATGGGGTACTCCGGGGATGAGGCGGAGGATCCCCTCCTTGTTGAAGAGGAGGCAGAGTCAGACAAGGAGGAGGGGGAGGAGGAGGAGGAGGACGAGGGGGAGTCGGATGAGAAGGAGGAGGGGAAGGAGGGGGAAGAGGAGGAGGAAGCAGACGAAGGGGTCGACCCACATGATGAGGTAGTCGACCTCATCTCCGTCTACAGTGGAGATGAAGGGGTCGACCACGATGATGCAGAGGATCGTGAGGAGGCATGGATGACTTTCCACAAGGAGGTCAAAAACACTAACCGTTCTTTCAGCATGAGATCAGTTAGCCTCAGTTTTTCAACCTCCAATGTCTTAGTTTGCATTCCCGCAACCATGTATTCATGTTAATGCATGTTTGTAAAACATGGTCCTAAGTCATGTTTCCCCCTCTTGTTTGTTTCCATGTGTGCGCTTTGCAAAGCTCTCTGAAGACCAGCCCCTATGGAGGAGTTGCATTCCAGATTACAAGTGGCTCCGATTTGCACTCCTCCATTAGACTAGTTTCCACTGTGTGTATAGTTAGGTTGGTAGGTTTGTAAAAGTCAGCTTCTGTTAAAGTTCAACTTCTCAATACTTCTCATTTGATGAATGATTTCCAGTTTCCATGTGTGTTGAAACTCATTCACAAGAAAAATTCAAAAACGTTTACAAATGGTGCACTGACATGGTCATTTCATTCCCTTTCAATCGACTATCTCTTTCGTCTAAGCACTTGGCCAAGGAAGTTCAAACATGACTTCATGTGATCCACTTGACTTGTCCGTGGTCTTTCTCTCAGGAGTGGGTGCAACATTGTTGTGTCAGACACACTATTCCTATTTGTGGCAGCCAAGAACTACAATGTGCCAGTGTACCACCACATACAATGATGAATGTCCAATGGATGGATGTACAAGTGAAACAGAATCAGATGACGTGCACGGGGAAGATATTTTCTTCGAAGAAGAAGACGAAGAAGATGAAGGGGTTGACCCACATAAGGATGAGGACATTTTCTTTGATGCAATACCCTGTCAGGGATGGCAGGGATGTGGATGTGAGGTGTGCCAGTGGCTCTGGTTCTGTAGTGTCTTGGATCCAAAGTGGTTGGATGCAGAGTGGTCTGAGTAGTAGTGCTTCTTCCTGGCTGTCTGAAGAGATGTAGTACTTTGTTAACATGACAATTATGTACATTGAAATGATGACATCCCATACCCATGCAGTTAATATCAACTGTATCCATTTCTCAAGCCATTTTAATGCACCCATGCCCAATAAATAAATACTATCATCATCATGTATTCAATACGCGTGTACAATGTGATGGAGGCTATGTGGAGAAGAACAATTCCAACACACTTTGACAGTCATACATTCAAACAATGTGCAACAACATGACTGTATAGATTAAAACAACCATGCCCATATGTATGTCAAAGTTAATACAAGAATTCCCATAACAATGCCATGTAGAAAATACACAAAGTACCCACAAAACAGTTTGATAACATGACAGTTATGCCCATAAACCGTATTTCTAACCCCCGAAAGGTTTTCACGATAACGTAACAGTTTGCGACGACATCCATTCATGGTGTGCACAGCGTCGGCATATTACACCATGGACAATATCTCCTTGCCGCTGGTCGCGTCCATTCAGCCACCCTTCATTGGCGATTGCACTGTCCTCTTCCATGCGATGCGCAAACGTCGGCTCAAGCGAAGAACGGTAAACGAAGACATGAACCACAGGCTGTCAGGACAGCCTGTGAACATGCGATGTTTGTTTATGGCTGGATACTTTGAGCGAATAGTGGATACAATTTTCATGTTATTCATTTTTTGCTCTCAAATTGGAAAACATGGGCACCGCTGTCATTTCGTTTCCGACTATGGACACCACTGACATATCATTTTTGAACATGGACACCGCCGTCTTTTTGTTTTCGACTATGGACACCGCTGATCTATCGACCAAAATGATGGGCACCACTGTATTTGTGCCCAAAAGTGGGGGCATTTCACTGGCCGACCTAGAGAAAATGATGTCAAAAACATTGCAATTGGAATTAAAATTAAAAAGTTGCCCTAAATTCACCCATCGTGACTACAAGCTAGGGTGAGGATATCCATGAAATCCTTGACCGAGGGCATGGTTCACTTCGTTTTGAGATTCGTGGCATCCTAGCATTATAGTTTCAAACTGGGGGAACGGCTCATTTGAATTGAATACTTAGTCATGGAGTTCCTCTTAAACATGGTGTAGACTAGGGGAATTTCACCAGTCCAGTTCATTGCTTTTGGCTCGAAACATTACATCCGTAGCTCAGACGGTTTTACATTTGGATGCATGTGCAAACAGTTACGGCCAAAAGAGTGGTTATGGGACTTGTTTTACGGCAGACAGACTTCTGTTGCGTGCGTCACGTGCCATGCACCATGGCAGATTTTTACGTTGTGTGTATGACAGTTGCCATTTCTCTCTTTACTTCAAAGATATTGAAGCTGAGGAGATTCAGCGTATCTCTTGTAGCCAGATCTTTGTTGTTTTTACACTCACCTTACAGGCTTATGCATCAGCTGACTAGATTGCGTTGCCATGTCAGTGAGAGTAGAGATAGGAAGCTTCTAGGAACTTTCTCATGGTACTCGAGTATTGAGGCTCTTCTAATTGAGTTGAGCAGCCAAGATGCAGCATCTCCAGCGGTAGGGAGAGTCACAGCCGTAGCTGCATTCTTGGGAGCTGCCGTATCAAACTCCAAAGTAAAGACTCTGCCTTGACGTTAGCAGACACGCTTCCGTGAAGTCAGAAACACCTGCATTCCGACGCAACCGCAACAGTGCTGGCAGGAGTAGTATGAGCCGCTACCACTGCCACAATAGCAGCAACAGTTGTGTGACAGCGTGGCAAAGTCTACATGGAGCAACAGCAGGACAGCTGCAGCGGCAGTTGCATTTGAGCAGTAGTAGTAGGAGCGAGCAAGAGTAGCAACGGTGGCCACCAATAGCAACGAGAAGTAGCAGTGGCAAGCGAAAAAAGCAAGAAGAAATAGCAACAGTCAGCAATATCAGCTAGCGTCGTGAGCCGCAACACCTAGTAACAACATTAGCAAGCAACAACAGTAGTAGTGTGCAACAACAACAACGAGCAACAACATGTAGTAATACATCGTGTATCAACAGGATTGCAGGAGCAGCAGAGACGCTAACAGCACCAACAACAGCAGCATTAGTGTAGCATCGAAATTAGCAGAAATGGTAGAAGTGAAGTAGCAACAGTAGCGGCTGCATGGTTACATGATTGGAGAAGAACACAGCTAAAGTAGGAGCAAAAGCAGTAGCCAGCTTCAATAGTCGTGGAAACTATTGGAAGAGGAGGAGGATGACGAGATCAGCCCTCCTTCACCTTGCGCAACGTGTCTTGGAACGCGCACATAAAAAAGAGAGGGGAGGGGTATAGAGCTCTCCGAAGGGGATCAGCAACATTTTGATGGTGTTGACATCAGCACCGACATGCTGACGCCAGTAGAGGGACCGTCGTCATCATCATTATACGAATTCTTTGACTGTGATGCCAAGTTTTACCAGCATTTCAACTCCTTGCAAAACACTGAAAGTTCTTCATTTTTACCACTTTTGCGGTCCGTTCCACACTAGTCGTCGTGCATGGTGACAGACCATAGCAGGAGAAAGGAGCTGGTGGACCCCTCTGTATCTTTTAGGTCAAGGGCTATGAGCTCATGATACCAGGCGATCGAAGATCTCCTCCGTGTCCAGGATGAGATGCGCCAACACATGGACGAGCTTAGCCGACAGTAGCAGCAGCAGATTGATGTGCTTAAGGAGCTTTGTGAGATGATATGAGGACACTCAGTGATTTATGAGTAGACATCAGGTACAACCGATGGAGGTATCCCATTGGCCAGGCCATCCCATTCTCGCGTCTTTGTGTGTTAGGAGCATCTGACCACGCTCGATGATGATGAGGAAAGGGAGGAGACAGTTTCAGACCTGCATGCTGATGAGATGCGAGTGCTCAAGGATCGGCATCACCAGTTGCGTCCAGCATTGTGACCTATTACACCGGTAACACCAGGTTATCAAGACTCCCCGCAGCAGCCAACATGTTTTTCTGTTAGATGGTTCCCACCTGACGACGGTCTTCTAGTGTCACGTCCACCTAAAAAAGAGCCTGAGGTCGTCCTCCCTTAAAGCGGCGGCCAAAGGAATGAGATATCACCATCCTACTATGACATATATGTAGCTTTGATGGCTGGGAGGTTGTCTTTCAAGCTTGGATAGATGCAGAGGGTGTTTGGCCCTACTACCACAGCTACTACCAGATCATCGATGATTGTCAGCTGTAGATAGTTGCAAGAGCTATGCGAGTTCTCCTCTACGCCATTCTTTAGGAGACGGCTGTCGAAATTTGCCCCCATGTGGACTCAGTGGGGATTGGGACCGAAGCAGATCCTCGTTGGGGGCTGGGAGTTGGCCCTGACCATGTTTGTCGCAGAGACCCATGCGACTAGAGCGGGCCGCCTCAGTAAGCTCCACTCCCATCTCAGGGATCGTTGGAGACTACGGTTGCCTACTAGAGGTGTGCCATGCGCATCTACACTCGCCTTGGGATTGATGGCGGTTCAGAGCTTTGGGCATTCGATTGTGTCATGATCGGGGTGCATCTGGAGCATTTCCGACGCTTCTCCGGTTTTGACCGTGTCGTACTATTTGAGCTTTTGAAGCCTCTCCACCACCTCCCTTGGATCCAGCATTACTCTATTCAGGTGACATCGGTTTGGGTGGCAGCCCGTACGCATTAGGAGATCCTGCTCATTGCTTCAGCGATTGCGACTCCTTCAAAATCTCCTTCCCCGTTCTTTAGCTCTGTCTCTACCACTTCCTCCTCCTCTCACACTATCCTGACCGGCCAGAATCAGGGTGTTGTAGCAGCCACACAGGGGAAGAAGGGGAAGAATAAAGGGGGAGCAGCAGTAGCAACAGCCAGCAAGCGGTGGCACTCAACACTATGCCTACTGTCACAACTGTTAGGATGCTCACCGTTACAGAGAGTGCCAGCAGCCTCTGGCTAGAGTAGGATGACGTGTGTCCTCCAGGCGGTGCACACGCAACAGAAATATTCCAGTGCCACACAGACGGTTTGCAATGTGACCGACTGACAGCAGCAGAGGCATCTACTTTCCAAGGTAGCAATGGTGACAAGGACCTACGGGATTGCACCACCGTGGAGCCTTTTCAGCTGCTGGTGCTTCACTCTTAGATGTGTGAGGGTGTTTTTGCACCAACGTGTTCCACAAACAGCTTCTCCCATTGTCTTTGTTGCTTGTGATGATGCTTGTGGGATTGCGTCGTTGTCTTGTATTAAGGATCAACCAGAAAACACAAATTGACTTGACGAGTCACAAATATGTGTTGTTTCTCATTGTCATGAATCCTATGATGAGATTCCAACATAGGTGGAGTGCTCTGTGGCCTGTTTTTCTGTGTCAAAGACAGGTTGTGAGACGAGTGGTACCTTGAATACTGACTCAGATGCTATCCATCACATGACCTTTTGTCGCGGTGACTTCATGATTTTGGTCCCATTAGATCTGTTCAGTCGATTTGCACGGATCTGGTCATTCTTTTCCTGTCCAGGGTGTTGGGGTTGTGCTGTTTGATGGTCAGGCTGGCCCCTTGCACACTTCGGATGTGCTCTTTGTCCCTACTCTTGAGCTCAACCTGCTCTCTGTTCGTGCATGCACCAGGATTGTTCTTTTCTTTGAGTATTTTGCTGACTCTTCCATGGCTTCTGCCTGCGACAATAGTGCTATCAGATCCCTGCGTCAGTTGTGGTTTAGTTTACATCATGCGTCTCGTTACACTCCCTCTTTCTCCTCCCCTACATCCCTCACTACAAACTTGTTTTTCACTGCTATTGTTACCTCTGAGGACCATTGTTTACTGCAACACTGCCTTTGTTTTGTGAGCTTGCAAGACAGAGTGAGCCCTCGTTCTTGACGCAACTTCTTTCAAGAAATCCTAATAGAATAATTGCCCTTTCTATACTCAGAGTTAGATGCATCGCTTTACTTACCTTGACTCCACATCCCTGGCACTGCTTCCATTGGAATTGGTCTACTCGGACGTTCTCGGTCCCCTCTCAGTCAATTCCATCTCAGATCGGTGTCGATACATCCTCACCTTGACTGACAACTTCACCCGGATGTGGTGCTTCTATAGACTCCACCACAAGAGCAATGCCACTCTCACGGTCTGCTTGTGGCTCATTGTGGCTGAGCTCTAGTTTCTTCACATACTCCATACATTCTGTTCGGATCATGGCAGTGTGTTCCATTTCCAGATGAACACATTCTTTACCGAGTACGTTGTCTTTCACCAGCTATCCTTCCCTGTGACGCTCCAGAAGAACGGTTCGTCTGAGAAACAAAACCTTACCACTAAGGGAAGCTCAACGTCTCTAATGCACTTTGTTTGAGGGAAAATGGTGTCCAAATGAGGGAGTTAGGGATGGGGGACTGACAGCCATGGGGAGCCGTCGCACTAACTCCTCGCACCAAGCAAGAAGAAGTCCTACAGGGTGGGACTCGCTAATGGAGCCCACCCGTCAGCCGGCGAGCGAAGCTCGCCGGCACTTGCTTTGGTTCATGCGCGAAAATATCTCGCGCGGCCCTAAATCCGGCACTGGACCGGTTTCCAGTTTGTGCGAAGATCATGCTAGTTTCTAATGCCCACTGTCGACTTTGAGTTCTTTTCTAGGTGTTTGGGCACGAACATCATCATCAAGAGCAAGTCTAATCTAGGTCATCCAAGAATACAAGTGCAAGGATCCATGATGGAGTGGATGAAGCTGGGGCACTGCTGCGAGGAGGGAGGCAAGCACGTGTGGACTAGCGGAGATGTCATCAAGCCTGTGATGGCACGTGCCCTCACTGTGCGTCACCTCCACTCTCTGCATCAGCAGGCCCTGCACACTCATGGCCACAACAGAGGCAGAATATATACAGGAGAGAATTAACACGCCCCCTTGGACATGAGTGCGGCAGGTGCACAGCCTAGTCGTTGGAGCTGATGTTGCAAGGAGGTGGAGGGAAGCGCTTTGGTGAGAAAGTGTGCCAGTTGCTCTTCACCCTTGATGGAGCAGACTTGTACAGCGCCAATCTCATCCGCCTCGCGAACGAAATGGTGCTCGACGCTTATGTGCTTAGTGCGTGTATGCAGCACACCATCATTCGCGGCAATGCGGCGCGCAGCTGAGTTGTCACAATACAGCGGCACTGCGGGCACATGCATTCCCAATTCTTCCAACAACCGTCCCAACCAGATGCCCTCACAAGCTGCTTCACCCAGCGCCATGTACTCAGCTTCGGCCACGCTGCGTGCCACACATGACTGTTTTGCACTCCGCCATGACACAGCTGTACCCCACACGCGAAAAACATAGCCACCCCGACTGCGCGCCCCCCTGTCGCGTGCGTAATCACTGTCACAGTACCCATCCACAAGAGGACTTGCCGTAGGGGCAAACACGAGGCCAGAGCCAGCAGTGTCAAATACATAGCGAAGCAATTTCAGCAAGGCTTTGAGATGCGTGCTGTGCGGCTGTTGACCGAACTGTGCCAGGACATTGACGGCGCATGAGATGTCAGGGCGTGTTGTGGATGCAAGGTAGGACAGGCTTCCTGTGATCTGTCTGTACAGTGTGGGGTCGCACTCTGGTCCGTAGTCTGTGGTATGTGTATCCAGGAGATGAGCATAGACGTCGGGACTCATGGGAGAGTGCTGGCGTGGCAGATGCTGCACAAGATGCTGGAAGCGTGTGGTGAGATGTGCGATGAACCGTCCTTGATGGAGAGTGAGTGTACGTGCAGATCTGTCTCTGGTGATTGTCATGCCCAAGAAGTTATGTGCCTCACCCAAATCTGTCATGCTGTAGTGCTGAGTGAGGAGTTTCTTGGTCTGTGTGATGAGGGGAAGTGATGGGGACAGTATGAGGAGATCATCAACATAGACAAGCAGTGCAACGGGGACATTGTTCTCCCAGTGTAGGAACAGTGATGGGTCACAAACGCTTTGGCTGTACCCGCCTGTTTCGAGGGTATGGCTGATTTCTTTGTTCCAGCACCTAGGTGCCTGCTTCAGCCCGTAGAGAGCTTTCAGCAGTAGCCATACACGATCAGTTCCATCCTCGAACCCTTCTGGCTGTTTGACATACAGTTCTTCTTCAAGTGGCCCGTTGAGGAAGGCGTTTTTGACATCCATTTGATGAATCTCCCAATCCTCGTGAGCGGCAACCCCAAGTAGGGTGCGACTCGTTCCATACTTCCCAACAGGCGCGTAGGTGTCGGTGAAATCTTGGCCTGGCACTTGATGGAAACCTTTGGCCACCAGTCGAGCTTTGTATTTCTCAATCAGGCCAGCTAGATTCCGTTTCAGTTTGAAAACCCATTTCACGTCTATGGCCTTCCGGCCAGGTGGAAGGGGAACCACTTGAAACACTTCGTGTTCAAGGAGGGCATTAATTTCAGCTGCCATAGCCTTCTCCCATTCCGCCGCATCATTGCGCCCCCTAGCCTCGGTGAGGGTGAGCGGCTCCACGAGTGTGGGATCGTTGTCAACAGGACCAACGGTGTGGTAAAACTGTCTGTAGTTCACTCGTGGTAGATCTCGCAGTGAGCGCCGTACGGGCTCGGATGGTGGTGTCACAGTCTTCTCTGTGGCAGGAGTTGGTTGTTGTGACGACAACCCTGGTGGTGAGTGAGGTGCGCTCGAGTCTGTGCTGGTGAGATCCGTGGGTGTCAGCAAGTCAGCAGGGACTGGATCACTCGCATCCTCTCTGGGACGTACAGGCCGCGAGGCAGGTATGGTGTCGGCAGGAACAAATACCGGCACACTCACATAGTGTGGGTAGTGGTCAGGGGAGGGAACATTGGGCACATGCCGTAACGTACGAAAAAGTTTGTAGGGCATGTGTTCCAAGAACGATGCGTCCCGACTCTCTAGGAATGAATGACTCGTGGGGTCCCAGAACCTCCATGCCTTGGAGGCGTGTGAGACTCCCACAAACATACACCAACGTCCTCGTGGACTGAGTTTGTGCTCTCGCTGTGGCTGTGCGAACCACACACAAGCCATTGTGCCCCAAACCCTGGCAGGACGGAGGTCCGCCTTTTCCTTAAACCACCTCTCCCAGGGTGTTACAGACTTGGGTAGTGGACCTTGTGGGACACGGTTCCACACCCACGTGATGTATTTCACTGCTTCTTCCCAGAAGCCGAACGACAGACCTGATTCTGTCAGTAGTGTGCGCAAAGCATCCCCCAGTGTGCGGTGCCAACGCTCTGCAACTCCATTCTGTTGAGGCGTGTATGGTGCAGTCGTCTGATGTTCAATGCCCTTTGCTTTCAGTTCTGTGGTCAGCCCCCCCCCATAAACTCACCACCACGGTCTGTTCTCAGATTCAGTAGTTTGCATTTGGTCTGCCTTTCGGCCAGGGCGATCCATTGTATGATCGCCTGTTGAGTGTCCGCTTTGGTTTTGAGCAGGAAGGCCCAGCGGAAGCGGCTGTAGTCGTCGGTCAACGTCAACACATACTGTGACCCGTACTGTACTGAGGGGATGGGCATGGGTCCTGTGAGATCCGCATGAACAAGGTCAAGAGGAGCCTTGCTTTCAGTGGTGGAATGAGGGAAGACTTGTCTGTGGGCTTTTCCCTCGTGACATTCCAGACAGGTATCTGACTTCAGTCCATGGGGACAGTCCTCTGGACGCAGACCCTGTGCTGT
>SZWC01011646.1:34073-74733 GCA_023375785.1 Penium margaritaceum | reverse complement strand
GTTGAGCGTCCGCTTTGGTTTTGAGCAGGAAGGCCCAGCGGAAGCGGCTGTAGTCGTCGGTCAACGTCAACACATACTGTGACCCGTACTGTACTGAGGGGATGGGCATGGGTCCTGTCAGATCCGCATGAACAAGGTCAAGAGGAGCCTTGCTTTCAGTGGTGGAATGAGGGAAGACTTGTCTGTGGGCTTTTCCCTCGTGACATTCCAGACAGGTATCTGACTTCAGTCCATGGGGACAGTCCTCTGGACGCAGACCCTGTGCTGTGGTATGTTTGAGCATCTCTTCTATCCGATCCGTGTTAATGTGTGCCAGGCGGCGGTGAAGCAGTTCAGTGTGCTTTGCATCAGTGACGGTGACGACGTGCGCTTGTGGTCGTGTAGAGTGCGTTGAGACAAAGGGGAAGAGAATCAAGCGATAAAGCATGTCAGCATGCAATGGCCCATCAACCAACAGTGCACCAGTTGCATCAAAAAGAGTGCATCGTTGCTTGCTCATGACAGAGGACACACTAGCCTGACGATCGAGCTGACCACCAGACAACAGGTTCACTCTGAGTTTGGGTACGTACAAGACACCAGTCAACCATATCACTCCCCCTGGTGCCTGCAATGCCACAGTCCCCACCCCCTCAACAGCCAGCACCTCCCCAGATCCCGTTTTCACTCCTTCAACATCAAGCACAGCATGGAGCGAAGCGAAGAGCTGGCGATGCGGCGACATATGATGCGAAGCAGCAGTGTCATACAGCCATTCATGCATGGGGAGGGTGTGCGAGGTGGTGACGTGTGTGTGACCAAGCCGCTGACCTGACGCCTGCAGGGCTGCTGTCGGCTCTGGTGGCTGGAGCTCCATAGGAGTAGTCCAGCCCAGAGGTGGAGCTGGGGTCGGCTGCTGTGCCTCAGCTGTCGCGGCGTAGGCGCGCTGAGCCCACGCCGGCGCAGGGACTGGAACTGTTGAGCTTGGAGGCACGTAGTAGGGTCCCTGGTACATGGGCAGAAATCCCTGCTCCACTGGGTGGACTGGTGACAGCTGCAACAGCGGCGGACCAAATGTGGCTGCACCAAAAGGATTAGGGACACGTGCTCCACCGGCCCCCTGTGTCGCCCATGCCGGCTGATGCAGCGGTGGGCCAAACTGGGGCCGAGGTAGTGGAGGTGGCTGCTGCTGCTGCTGTGAGGGAGTCATGATGCGGAGTAGCTCAGGGCACACGCGCCAGAAGTGACCAGGCTGCCCGCAGTATTTGCAGGTGCGCCCCCCGACACCCTTGCCGCGACCGCCACGCCCTCCTCCTGCCTATATGCATCTGCCTCCTGTGCCGCCTCCTCCACCGCGACCTCCTCCATAGCCAAACCCAGGCGGAGTCGGTGATGCAGCCTGATGTGCGAAGGCGCTGGCTGCTGGCGTGGCTGCGTCTCCTGCCTCTCCTCGGAGGATATCCTCGTAGTGACGCAGCTCCTCAAACACCTCCGCCAGATCGATACTTTCGATGTCGGAGACGCAAAGTCGTCGCAGCAGACTGCGGCGGAAGTCCTTGTACGGCTCGCCCAGGTGAAGGAGGACGGGGTCCAGCCACTCCAGCACAGAGCATGAAGCGCCGAGCCCCAAGATCCGTCGTCGGAGATCCATCGCGGCGTCCCAGTATTCCGCTATCGGGGCCCCTGGCTTGGGGTACAGCTGCCGCAGCCGATCGCGCAAAGAGATGACCAACGCCATCCCCCTCTCCTCCTGGCGGGTGGAGAGGTGTTCCCATGCCTCGTGTGGACGGGGTGCACCGCTGCGCAGGTTGTCGGGATCTTCTCCCTTGCCCCCGAAGCGAAGATGGCGGATGGAGTATGCTTGATCATCGGGAAGAGCGCGCACAAGGGCGTTGAAGGCGAGAAGAAGGACGCGCTCATCAGCATTGTCAGCTGGAGGAGAGAGATAGAGCTCCTCCAAGTCGTGTTCCGCCGCCCACGCGAGGAAGATATCCTTCCACGTGAGGAAGTCCCGCACACCAAGTGGCGGCGGCGTCAAATCCTTGTGCGCCATGACTTTGTTGAGTTCCTCCCAAGTGACAGTGCCAGTTGTGCCAGCTGCTTGGTTAGCGCCAGGGGCAGCATTGCCTCCCGGTGCAGATGAGGCGGCGCTCATGGTGAGTGCGGAGCGATTCTTGGAGTGGCAAGATTGGAGATCCTAGGACCGCCCTGTCCCTAGTGTTCAAGAGTGTCAGCTTCACAGTGATCCCCTTGGGGACGAGCTGAACCATGGCTGCTGCTCCCCCCCCTCCTTTTTCCTAGGTTGCGTCGCCTTGTGCGCTCGTTTGGCGGCGGGCGGATCTCGTGGTGGGGCGTCACCCCCCCTTCCTGTGCGACTCTCTGGCTGCGCTCGACCCCGCAAGGGGCGAGGCAGCCCTACGCGCGCTACTTCGGCGGCCCCGGCCTGCTTCTGCGGCGGTTGTGGCCGCCGCCGTCGTCCAGCGCCGTTTGACGGGCCGCCGCTCGATTCGGCTGTTTTCTCTCGCTAGCTGTCACCACGCCCTGCGATTGTAGCTCTGATACCATAAGGGAAACTCAACGTCTCTAATGCACTTTGTTTGAGGGAAAATGGTGTCCAAATGAGGGAGTTAGGGGTGGGGGACTGACAGCCATGGGGAGCCGTCGCACGAACTCTTCGCACCAAGCAAGAAGAAGTCCTACAGGGTGGGACTCGCTAATGGAGCCCACCTGTCAGCCGGCGAGCGAAGCTCGCCGGCACTTGCTTTGGTTCATGCGCGAAAATATCTCGCGCGGCCCTAAATCCGGCACTGGACCGGTTTCCAGTTTGTGCGAAGATCATGCTAGTTTCTAATGCCCACTGTCGACTTTGAGTTCTTTTCTAGGTGTTTGGGCACGAACATCATCATCAAGAGCAAGTCTAATCTAGGTCATCCAAGAATACAAGTGCAAGGATCCATGATGGAGTGGATGGAGCTGGGGCACTGCTGCGAGGAGGGAGGCAAGCACGTGTGGACTAGCGGAGATGTCATCAAGCCTGTGATGGCACGTGCCCTCACTGTGCGTCACCTCCACTCTCTGCGTCAGCAGGCCCTGCACACTCATGGCCACAACAGAGGCAGAATATATACAGGAGAGAATGAACAACCACGAAGGATTTGGTTTGTGTCATGCAGTCTGAGTGCGGTCTCCTAGAGTCCTATGGATTTGAGGGCTTCTCTTACATGAGGTAGGTTTGGAACCGCATCCCGCATGGCCCCCTACCGGACCATATCACACCATACGAGTTGCATTCTGTCCACCGTATTCACCTTCGTCTGACACATTTTTGGGGTTCCCTTGCTTGTGTCTAGTACACCGAGGACCTACAGGGGTCCAAGGTCTTATCACGGGATCCTATGTGTGGATTTCTAGGCGTCTTTCCGTGGTTCAAGGTCACGTAGTTTTGGGACCCTACTTGTCATTGCACCGTCAAGTCACGTGAAGCCTTCTTCTTTGAGGTCCTCACATATCGATTCCTCTTCATCATTCTGTCACTAGTTTAAGACCACGTCTCCTCTTCTGTGGTTTCACGGTGGATGGGGGAGTCGAGGCTTGTGGATAGGTCCATCTGGGCCTCCTTGCCAACGGTCTGGTCTCCAACCGATGACGAACCGACCATCATGGCGGTCGGCCCAGTGACCTTGTCTGTCCCCATGGCCGCTCCCGAGCTTGTACCTATCCCAACCTTGGTCCCTACGTCTACATCTGTTCTCGTGCCTCTGCCAGTCCACACTCACACACCTGGACCTGTCCCTGTGTTAGTCCCTTCACCTGCACCTATAGGAATTGTTGCGGCAATCTCTCCTCCCTCACCTACGCATGTTCCTGTCGTCTCCCCTACGCCCGTGCGGGCGTCACCTGTGCCTGCACCGTCTTCTTTCGACCCGAGAGCCTCTCTGGCATTGCCCTCACAACCTGAAATCCAGCTTGAGGTGAGCGCCTTGAGCTCGGACTACTCCCGTGAGCCCTGCGTTTGCCTTTGATCACTGGTCTGGAGGACTTTAACGAGTGACTGACTTTGTGCTCAGACACCCTGCCTGCATTGTTGAGTGTGGAGATCTTGGAACAAAAGCTTTTGGCCTCAATGTCCAGGTGGACTTCACTACGGTGCACCCACCGTACCCTGTCAGACACGAGTTGGTCTCTCTTGAGTTTTTCATTGCTTGTGATGTCGCTGCTGACCATATTGTTGAATATGATTGCCCCTTATTCAATGTTGTACAACGGATGAGGAATGCTCTACAACTTGTGGAGGTATGAACCGTGGATCCGTTGTAGGATAATTCAATTATGATCTATATCATGTGAGATATGCCTTGTGAATACCATGTGGATGAATAGTTAACTTGGCCATTTTGTTGATTTGACCAAGTAAGAGGTCATGAGTTCGATCCTGGCCCATGCCCATCTCGGTTGTTATGGAAGCTTCCAAGAAACAAAGTCCAAAGCCCTTTGGAAACGACATGGTTGGTCTGTCATCTTGGTACTAGGATGCTTATGTGTCAAGTCCACAGCGCAAGTCTATTGGTGATGTGGGAGGGTCAGGCCACTTGTCAGAAATGGGTTTTTGAGTTATAGGGCTAGACAGACAGCTATAAAAGCATGCTGATCAGTTAACCCTTGCTTAGTGCTTTCCTACACATTGACGACTTGAGCTCTTCTTCAGATGTAGTGTGAAGGCGTTAATACTCTTGAAGGTGAAGTGTATGCCTGATTAAGTTTGGAGTGCATGATGCATGCCTACAAAGGAGGAAGGTGTAAAGACCTTTGTGAGCCTTTTGATTTTGTGGCTTCTCTTCCAGAACTAATGAGCTCAATTGCTAACAAAGGGTAATGGGCCCACGCCTCTGGTTAGAGAAGTTTCACACACTCAACCGCTAAGTCACAAGCAGTGAGAGGGCCTTCACTCTCACCCAACTTATCTGTTTGTAGGTCGATATCAGCAGGAGGAAAATACAACACATCTATACTTTTTTGCCTTGGAAGCTGACACCAGCCTACATCAGCCTACATCTGCTTGCAACTGCCAACGCGAACAGGGTAAGAAGCTGCGTCTTCTGACCAATAGCCTACACAACCTCAAACACATGTACATCGGCATCAAAAATAGGTGTAGGAACTGTTGCAGTTACATTTCTAGTGACGGCAAGGATAGGGGAACCAGGAAACCATTCTTCCATCCTAAAGTTTGATGGAGAGGGGCTTGCTCTCTGGAAGTGACAGTTTGAAATCATCATGGATGATAGAGACTTGCTCAGATATTATGACGCAACCATCTCAGGACAAAAAGGAGGAGGGTGCTGACCTTGTGGCATGGATCAAGCTCAACAAAAAAGCTCTCGCTGTTCTTGTGTCCTCCATACAACCCTCAGTCCTTTCACACATCAGCGGTTGTACAATGGAAGCCGCATCATATGCTAGACTAGGCAAGTTGTTTGAGTCCTCCTCACTTGCCAACCGTCTCTTCATTCTACATATAATTCATCAGGATGAGGCTTGGTGAAGGGGAGGATTGTTGACATGATGTGCCCCTTGCCATGAATGCCGTTAATTGTACTCCCTGGTTCGACCACTGGGGAGTGGTCGAACACCTGATCTGACTTTAGATTTGGATTTCTTGGATGTTTCCATGCAAGATCAAGCTTTGAATCACTCGAATTGAGTGAGTATTCAGAAAGTTAGCCTAGCTCAAAGTTTGGTTGTTTGGCGGGTGGAATCTGGTACCTGCCATTGGTGGCGGGATAATCCACCGCCAGTGATCCAAGTTCGTCTCCAACGAGCTCCAAATGTACCTGGGCCATGAATGAAGTGACTAGAGGGACTTCCTTGACCAGGGTGACATTCTCCTTCACTTTTGGATGAGGAAAGACGCTTGGACGGGTTATCGTCGAAGCGCCTCCCGTTGCCTAGCGTGCAAGGCAAGATGGGCGGCTCCACCAAGAATTACTTCGACGGCCGTAGCAGGGGCTCTACTGCTCCCATTTGGGGGTGTTTGGATGCGTTGGAAAGCTTAGATCACAGGCTATAAGGATATGATGTAATCTCACTATGATAACTAACGAAAACGTGTTTTGATTCAGTTCTTCTGAATGCGATGTGTTCTGTCCATTCACATCTGTAATTCTTGTGCTCCACACTCTTCACCAAAGGTGTCCATTGGCTGCCCTAAATATTGGTATCGTGTACCAGTGAGAGCTAAGCATCCTTAAGGGTGCCTCCACACCCATTACTGCCAACAAAAGGTTATGAGCCCACGTGCCTAGAAGGACCCTAGCTCTTTAACTTTCACGCTACCACCGCGTGCCATGGCAACGACCGAGCAAGAGAACATCGTCGCCGTCTCTAAGTTTGATGGAAACAGCTTCCCTTTGTGGAGGTGGCACTTTAAAGTCTACCTTTACGACAAAGGCCTGTTTGAGCTGGTCAACAGTAAAGAGATCGCCTCTCTGGACACCGCGACGTCAGAGGAAGTGGACAAGTATAAGAAGCGCAACAAGAAGGCGCTTGCATTGTTGGTGTTAGCGCTAGCTCCGCCGCAGCGCGTACTGATTCAAGGATGCACGGAGGCCACGGAGGCCTGGAAGAAGCTCTGCACCATCTACCAGTCCACCAACCTTGCTAACCAGCTCTTCGTCTTCAAGAGGCTCGTCACCCTCCGACCCATCAAAGACGACGACATCATGGAGATCCTGCAACAAATTGAGTTCCTCACTGCGGAGTGTGTAGCCACCGGATGGAAGGTTGACCCTCAGCTTCAAGCCATGATCCTCCTCCTGGCCTTGCCGGACAGTTAGAGTCCCATGATCACCATCGTAGGCAGCTGGTCTGCCGATGAGCTGAAGTACCCAAAGGTGGCTGAGTACGTCCGCAATGAATGGATGCGGTGTGGTGGGAGAGAGAGCGGGGCAACGTCAAGTTCCGCCTATGCCATCCGCCCACAAGGTGGTGGGGGAGGCAAGAAGGGGAAGGGTTCCAAAAAGGGTACCAAGAAAGGTGACAAGAAGGGGGAGTGCTACGCATGTGGAAAAGAAGGCCACTATGCACGCAGCTGCCCCAACAGGAAGTCGGACCAGCCGGGGAAGGCTGGAAAGAAGGACGACCTCACAATGATGGCGAAGGAGTCTGCCGACTTGACAGATCCAGGATTCTCTGTGATTGACTCCGGATCGGACCGCCACACGCAATGCAACCGGGCGGCGTTCGTCACCTATAGCGCCTCGGAGCGGCGCATGACGGTGGCCAACGGCAAAAAGGAGTTGGCTGCTGGTGAAGGAAATGTCCGCATCGAGATGGATGTGGACGGGGAGGCTTTCACGAGCACAATTCATGACGTGCTCCACATGTCCAACTTTGGGGTAAATCTCCTGTCAGTGAGCTGCCTTACCGACAAGGGGCTCGAGGTGCTCTTCAACAAGAAGGAGGCCATCATCCGCAAGGAGGGGAACGGCCAGGTGATTGCATGCGGAAAGCGAGAGGACGACTTGTACCTGCTCCGTGCAGAAATCTTTGGCAGCCGGGGGGAGCCCGACGTCGTCCACCTTGCAAAGAAGGACGATGGAGACCTAGACCTGTGGCACTGTCGCCTGTGCCATATCGCTCCCTCAACTGTGAGGGACATGGAAAAGAAGGAAGTAGTGCGGGGTCTTGAGGTCAAGAGCCTTGACGCAACCAAGAATGCAGTGTGCGAGCCGTGCGTGGTCGGCAAGGCGACACGGCAGATGTTCGATGGCAAAGGGATGCGTGCATCGGGGAAGCTGGAGGTGGTCCACTGTGACGTGTGCGGACCATTCGAGAGCTCCATGAGGGGCGCTCGCTACTTCGTGACCTTCATCGACGATCACAGCCGCAAGATCTACCTCTACATCATCAAGAGGAAGAGTGATGTCCTGACACGTATGCAGGGGTTTGTGGCGGCAGTGGAGCGGCAAACAGGATTGAAGGTGAAGGCGTTCCAGAGCGACAACAGCGGCGATTACGAGGACTACTCGGTATGGATGAAAAGCAAGGGGATTGCGTGACAGAAAACTATGCCACATTCTTTGCAGCAGAATGGCATCGTCTAGAGGGCGAACCGCACCATCCTCAACATGGTCCGGTCCATGTTGAGTGATGTCGGCCTCGCGCAGCGATACTGGGACGAGGCGGCACGGACAGCGGCGTACATCATGAACCTGACACCGACAAAGCCACTAAAAGACGCGGAGTCCAAGGTGTGGAAGACACCACAAGAGGCGTGGAGCGGGAGGAAGCCAACTGTGCCTCACCTTTGTACATTTGGCTGCGTTGCACATGCTGTTGTGCAGGCACGGGAGGGGCGGGGCAAGCTAGACCAGCGGACTCGCCGGTGCATCTTTGTCGGGTACAAGAGCGGGAGCAAGGCGTACAAGCTCTTTGACCCGCGGAGGTAGCAGATTGTGAAGAGTCACGATGTCACGTTCGACGAGGACAGCCATTGGACGGACAAGGACGCGGGTCTCTCCAAGCGGGGGGGAGTGGCTGCCACTCCTCGAGGGGGAGACACCGGAGGATGCAAAAGAGGGTGACGTCCCATTGGCTCCAGCCGGCGAGAATCATCCGGGCGATGTGGGAGCGGCTGGTTTGCATTCAGCCGAGTCGGACAATGAGTCCGAAGCGCCGGCAGCACTGGAGCTAAACAAAGAGGTGGGGAGTGATTCTGCATCCCTACGATTCTCGAGAGAAGGGGAGCAGGCCAGCGGTGCGAGTGGCACCGCAAGGGGACAGTAGCAGCAGCAGCAGTAGTAACAGTAGCGTCAACAATAGCAGCCCTGGAGAAGCGGACGCGCAAGGAGGATGGCAAAGAGGTCCGATGCCGTGGAGGGCATCTGGATTGGGTTCGCTTGAGTGTTCTTTGTGCAAGAGGAGCCCGAGACCGTCAAGGAGGCATTGCAGTGGAAGGATGGGGCTGAGTGGGAGGGAGCTATAAAATCTGAGCTGTCCTCCCACGAAGAGAACGGCACTTGGCAGCTGATTGACAGGCCGGAGGGCGCAAAAATCATCAGCTCCAAGTGGATCTTCAGGAAGAAGCTGACCAATGAGGGGAAGGTGGAGTGGTACAAGGCGCGGCTGGTCGTGAAGGGGTACGTCCAGCAGAAGGGTGAACACTATGATGAAACCTTTGCACCGGTGGCGAATTTTGCCTCCATCCGCTCCATCCTCTCGGTGGCGGCGGTGCGGGACTACGAAGTCCATCAAATAGATGAAAAAACCACATTCCTCAACGACGACCTGGACAAGGAGGTCTACATGGATGTCAGAAGAATGCAGGCATGAGAACAGCAGTAGCAAAAGTAGGCAGAAGCATCGGAACATGCACGAGTGCGTCAGCAAAGTGACGTAAGCGAGAGCGGTCCCGAGGAGTTAGTCGTAGAGCTTGACGGATGCTGAGGTTCAAAGGAGATGAAGTAGAAAAGCTGTTGAGAGCGAGAGAGAACAAGAGCGAGATGAGTGATGGCTGGTTGAGAGCTGAGTGAAGGAGCGAGGGTGACGAAGCGAAGAGCTGAGAGCTCTGAGAGGCTGGCGAAGACAAGGTATGCGAGGTGTGAGCAGAGCGAAGACACGGCGGCGAAGCCGCGGAACCAAAGGGGAACAGGATGGGAAGAATTGTTCTGGTTAAACCAGGAGGGAATGAACATCCTCCTTATATCAAAGACAGAACAGGACAAAACATATACAACGGCTTCGTGTGCACTAGCCGAACGCGCTTGTGGTATGACCACTTATTAGGGGATGACTGGGCGAGATGTTCGTTGGTCGGTTCTGTCCGCCAACGGTTAGTGGTCGTGATGGCCGAGGTGGTTCCGCCAGGAGCTGAACCGTTATTGAGAACTCGGGTTTTCCGAGTAGTGACCTCTGTCGGAGTCTATATTTCTGACACCCCCCTTGAGTCACACAGAGGTCACTCAATTGTATGTGTGTGGGAGTAACGTCTTCTGACTGCTGGGGAGAGGTGGAATCCATGTGAGGCAAGAAGGATGTGCCACATTGCAGCAAGGTCTCCTGGATGGTTATCCACCAGAGAATACTTTCGCAGTGGCATGAGTTCCTTGATCCTAGCACGGACTTGGTTGTCTACTATCCTGTATAAGGAACTGGTCTCTTCATCGGTCAGTTGACCAAGATGGAGGCGAGGTCCGAGTAGACAGTCGGTGATGCAAAATCCGTGCACGAGTTCCGGAAGCAGCCAGTTGAGGGCTTGATGCATCCATTCTGCCGAGGTTGCAAGACGTCGTCCATTACATTCGGCAGCAATGTTGGTGAGTATGGGGAGCTGTCCTGGAGTAGGTGGCAGTTGTGCTCTGTTGTAGTATGTTGGGTGTATCCAACTCTTCCAGGATGCTTGGTGAAGGATCTGTTTCCAGAGAAGTGGCCCTGTACGTGGCTCCAGCAGATGATGATGGTAGGATGGATCCAGATGCGGACGAAGTAGGTTGCATATGGCGTGAAGTGCCTGCTCATATGGTCCCAAGTATCCACCTCCTTGATTGAGCTGTTCGTAATGCCCAAGTAGCATCAAGTCTCCTTGGTAGTTGTTGATGGTCCAAGCTTGTGCTTCCCACATGACGGTATCTCCCCAAGTTGTGAGATTTTCTCCATTTGAGACAAGTATGGGCATGCCAGGAGCGGACTGAGCCATGGTTTACTGAGATGGGGGAACCGAGAGCACAACGTTGAGGTAGAGAGGTGAGGAAGAGGATAATGGAAAATTGGGAGTAGAGGCGAGCTGCTTGTGCTGTAGAGAGTTAGGCGTGGATGCAGGTTGTCACGGACCAGGCAATGTGGCCGGTTGAAACCTTGAAGAGAGGGTGAAGAACGAGCAAAGGATGAAAGCGGAGAAATACTGAACGTGAGAGTAGGCGCCGTGAAGAACCACGAGCGCTGCAGGAATGTTCGGCATGGGTGCAGGTCGTCGCGCAGTGAGCGATGCGACCGGGAAGGTCCTTGTGCCGAGCAACAAATGATACGGAAAGTTGAGGAGCGATTGATGATTGAGTGGGCGCAGGGGCGAAACCACGTGTGCTGCTGAAATAGAGGGATAGGATGCGGCAAGGGGAAGGCAGGGGCCAACGCGCCGCGAGAAATGTGCTGCGAGCGTGGATGCAGGCTGCTGCAAAGCGGGCAGCTAGCTCGTGCAGGTCCTTGTGCTGGCCACAGATGCTGATGATGCGGAGGCGGAAGCGGATAATGACGGAGTGGGCACAGGGGCGAGCCACGTGCGCTGTAGGAAGTTTCGGCGTGGGTGCAGGTCGTCGCGCAACAGGCGATGCGACCGGGCAGATCCTTGAGCCGAGCGGAAGGTGATGTAGAAACGGAGGAATTCCGAGGCGGCTGATTGGTGAGTGGGCGCAGGGGCGAAACCACGTGCACTTTGAGGCGATGCAGATGGTGAAGATTGATGCAGAGGTGGCACGGATGATGATGAAGCGTGATTTGAAGAAGAGAGATGAAGTCGAGATGAGGAGGATGAAGTTGCTGAGGGCGACTCGGAGGAGGCAGATGGAGGAAGATGGTGAATGATGCGATGGAGATGGAGGTGAAGATGACGCGGAGAGGAATGAAGGCTGATGATGATGTTGGAGGTGGAAGTTGGAAAGCGCTGCGGGCAGAGAGTGACGGCGCAGTGTGAAGCTTGAGCGAGGCAATCAATTTCTTTGCTTTCAGGAGAGTGACGGCTTGTTCCCCAGTTGGCCCGAGAATGGGCAGGAAGACTGGTGGTGTCCGATATCCTGACAGCGGTAGTTTGAATGCTGCTGCTGATGAAGCGAGAAGGGTGGTGCAAGGGGGCGGCTTGAGATAAAGAATGCAGCAGAGCTGAGGAAGTCAAGGCAGATGAAGTAGAGGGTACTGATGAGGAAGTCGGAGGTAATAGGAGATAGCAGACGGCGGATGGTAGGAAGATTCCTGGAAGTTGATGGCAGACGGCGGCTCGCGAGCTGCTTGCGGCTGTTGTGGACGACGAGTCACCAATATTTGGCCATGGACGCGGAATGGGCGCAGGGCTTCCTCAGGATGACGTGGCATTTCTTCAGCGCGAGGACACTCCAAGCGGTGCTGTTGATGTCAGATGCTGGCGAAGCAGAGAGGCGCGAGGCGACGGTAGCGGCGGCAGAGGAATACAGATCAAGGCGATGGAGTAAGGATGGCGGCAGAGCGATGACGAGGTGACGGGGCACCAGGTGATGTCGCCTGATGCTCTGATACCATGTCAGAAGAATGCAGGCATGAGAACAGCAGTAGCAGAAGCAGGCAGAAGCATCGGAACATGCACGAGTGTGTCAGCAAAGTGACGTAAGCGAGAGCGGTCCCGAGGAAATAGTCGTAGAGCTTGATGGATGCTGAGGTTCAAAGGAGACGAAGTAGACAAGCTGTTGAGAGCGAGAGAGAACAAGAGCGAGACGAGTGATGGCTGGTTGAGAGTTGAGTGAAGGAGCGAGAGTGACGGAGCGAAGAGCTGAGAGCTGTGAGAGGCTGGCGAAGGCAAGGTATGCGAGGTGTAAGGCTGCACACGGATCCTGGGCTCCGCGGTACCCTACCCGTGAATCCGGATCCAGATCCGGATTCGCGGTTCCAGATCCAGGATTGTGGATTCGGCTTGTATCTGGGGATCCTGACCCGGATCCTACGCCAGAGGGAGGGGGGTTGGGGTAAAAAAACCTGACTAGACTTCCGGCTCAAGTCATCCGCGTAGCACACTCATTTGCACATTCGAAAGCGAACAGCGGAACATGCGCGGCATATTTTGGACCGGCAAACTGTTTCGCGACACGTCTGCGTGGCTGGCACATGCATCATGCGCGTCAACCGCGTGAAACCTGTCAAGTTGCCAGCCTAGAGATGGCGACTTGACAATTCATTGGTCTCATATCTTCTTATGTGTCGACTGACCAACCACCTGTAGCCCCATGATATCATCAGCACCATGGATGGCCGGATATGGTTTGGACAAAGGCAGCCGTCGATGGATATCGTCGTTGCACTGCCACACTGTTTAGAAGCACAACACGTTGTATATGACTCCTAAGATCCAGATCCATGATCCGTGAATGTAAGGATCCGTTGTACATGACTCCCAAGATCCGGATCCAGGATCCGTGAATACAAGGATACGTGAATCCAAGGATCCGTTACCCCGGTTCCGGATCCAGGTGCAGGACCCGTCGCACGGATCCGGATCCTTCTGATTATCCGCGGATAGGAACCGTGTGCAGCCTTAGCGAGGTGTGAGCAGAGCGAAGACACGACGAGGAAGCCGCGGAACCAAAGGGGAACAGGATGGGAAGAACTGTTCTGGTTAAACTAGGAGGGAATGAACATCCTCCTTATATCAAAGACAGAACAGGACAAAACATATACAACGGCTTCTTGTGCACTAGCCGAACGCGCTTGTGGGATGACCACTTATTAGGGGATGACTCGGCGAGATGTTAGTTGGTCGGTTGTGTCCGCCAACGGTTAGTGGTCGTGATGGCCGAGGTGGTTCCGCCAGAGCTGAACCGTTATTGAGAACTCGGGTTTTCTGAGTAGTGACCTCTGTTGGAGTCTATATTTCTGACAGCCGGAGGGGGTGGACGCGTCGCCGGGGGAGGTGTGCCGGCTTCGCAAGGCGCTTTATAGGCTGCAGCAAGCGCCACTCATGTGGTACCTGAAAATGGACGACTTCATGGCCAAGCTTGGCTTCAAGCACTGCGAGGCGAGTCACAGTGTGTACGTGCACAATCAGCCGAGATTGCACCAGATCGTGATTCTTTACGTGGATGATCTCATCCTCGTGTCATCGGACATGAAGGAATTGGTGAACCTGAAGCGGCAGCTGGGCGGTAGGTTCAAAATGACCGACGTGGGTGAGCTCGAGTACTACCTCGGCGTCGCCATCAAGAGGGACCGCAAGGCACGCACGCTCGAGATGGGGCAGGAAAAGTATGTACAAGAGGTGCTCCGCCGCTACAACATTGAGGAGTGCAATCCCATCGGCACACCCATGACCACCACATGTGAGCTGAGCTCGAGCATGGGCCCAAGCACGGACGAGGAGAAGGAGGAGATGGCAGGTGTGCCATACCAGTCTGCGGTGGGGAGCATCATGTACACCATGGTGGCAACGCAGCCCGACCTGGCCTTTGCGGAGGGCCAAGTGAGCCGCTATGTTGCAGATCCCGGGCCGCTACATTGGCAAGCGGTGAAGAGGATCCTCCGCTATCTCAAGGTGACAAAACAGTCGCGGCTCGTGTTTGGAGGGGGAACGCGTGACGACTCCCTCGAGTTGGTCGGCTACTCCGATGCCGACTGGGCTGGTGATGTGGATGACAGAAAATCAACGTCGGGGTACGTATTTGTGCTTGGTGGTGCAGCAGTTTCATGGGCAAGCAGGAAGCCAGACTGTGTGGCACTGTCCAGTACCGAAGCGGAGTACATCGCGCTCATGGAAGCCGCAAAGGAGGCGATGTGGTTGCGGCGGCTGCTAAAGGAGATCGGGGTGCCGCAAAAGAAGCCGACGGTACTCAATGTGGACAACATGAGTGCCATCAGCCTGACCCAGAACCCAGTACTGCACAGGAGGACCAAGCACATCGAGATCCGGCATCACTATTCGTGAGACTTGGTCACGAACGGAGATGCGGCTATCGTGCATTGTGGCACTAAGCGCATGCTCGCCGATGCCATGACCAAGGCACAGCCCAAGGACAAGCACGACACAAGCTCCATGGAGCTTGCTTTGCGCTATGAGGTTTGAAATGCTGCAGGTTCCAAGGACAAGGCATCAAGGCTGCAGTGCAAGGGGGAGATTGTTGACATGATTTGCCCCTTGAGTGCCGTTGATCGTAATCCCTGGTTCGACCACTGGAGAGTGATCGAACACATGATCTGACTTTAGATTTGGATTCCTTGGATTTGTCCATGCAAGATCGAGCTTTGAATCGCTCGATTTGAGGGAGTATTCAGAAAGCTAGCCTAGCCCGAAGTTCGGGTGTTTATCGGGTGGAATCTGGTACCTACCATGGGTGGCGGGATAATCCACCGCCTGTGATCCGAGTTCGTCTCCAACGAGCTCCAAATATACCTGGGCCATGAATGAAGTGACTAGAAGGACTTCTTTGACTAGAGTGACCTTCTCCTTGACTTCTGGGTGAGGAAAGGCGCTTCGATGGGTCATCGTCGAAGCGCCTCCCGTTGCCTAGCGTGCAAGGCAAGGTGGGCGGCTCCACCAAGGGTTACTTCAATGGCCGTAGCAGGGGCTCTACTGCTCCGATTTAGGTGTGCTTGGATGTGTTGGAAAGCTTAGATCACAGGCTATAAGGATCAGATTTAATCGCACTATGCTAACTAACAAGAACGTGTTTCGATTCAGTTCTACTGAATGCGACGTGTTCTGCCGACTCACATCCGTGATCCTTGTGCTCCACACTCTTCACCAAAGGTGTGCATTGGCTGTCCCAAACATTGGTTGCGTGTACCAGTGAGATCTAGGCATCCTTGAAGGTGCCTTCACATCCACTTGTGCCAACAAGTATGCCTCTGCCTTTATGCAAAAGTTTGATATGCATTTGCAACAAGTCACTGGCATGGGATAGGCCCTTAAATCTGATATACAGGCCATGATTTTTCTAACGACACTGCTGGAGAGATGGGGTCCCATGATCACAGTGATTGGAGGATTGACTGAAGAGAAAGTTTCCTACACGACCGTCTCAGAGTACATGCGGAATGAAGCCATGTGTTGCAGGATTAGTGAACAAAACACGGTTGCCTTTACCTCACCAAGAAGTGGCACCTTCCAAAAATCCTCCTTCTCTGGATACAAGGGAAACAACAACACTAGCAACAGTGGAAGGGGTCCAAAATACCAAGGAAACTTCCATAACTGAGGCAAGGTTGGACAATGGGCTCGAGAGTGCAGGGCACCTAAGAAGGAGGGAGGAGACGAGGATATGTGGAGAGGGAAAAATGGTGGGAAGGATCCCACAAGCTTGATGGCTGAGTGTGCCTCCAATAAAGGGAGGACGATACTCAGGGCAGGAGCTTACGACCTTGACTGAGGTACAAACGAGCACACCACTAACGAGAAGAGGGACTTCATCTCTCTTGCTCTATGCAACAAGAACTTCAGATTCGCCAACGGCAAGGTTGAGGCAGCTGAGGAGATTGGTGATAAGCTGGTCACAGTGGGTGTGAACTGTGTGGACTCCAACCTCAAGCTAGAAGGGATAGTCTAGTTGCCCTCCTTCACAGCCAACCTGCTCTCCGTCTCTAAGATTACCGACCATGGCATGACAGTGGTCTTCAAAGAGAAGTAAACAATGATAGTCCCTATCAACGATATCAACATATCCTACTCTGGGAAGAAGATTGTTGCACAGGTCCCTCGTGGTGATGGTCTAAAGGTCTTGCAGAACGAGATGACAAAAACAAAGGCTGAATATTTGGCGGAGAGTGATGGTGAGGTGAGCAGCGACGTAGAGTCTGATGAAAAAGGTCATGTTGGAGCAGCAGAAGTAGTGGCACTGGAGGATTCGGCAACAAAACCGGAAGGAAAAGCAGCCACCGGAGCTATTCATTCCAGCCAGCACACATGATATGAGAACCAGTGGCATAGGAACTTTAAGCACGTGGCTCATCGCACATTGGTGCTCATGGGAAAGCAGGAGCTAGTGCGTGTGATGGAGCTAAGTGATGAGGCCGAGGGAGCCAAGATCTTGTGTGTGCCATGCCTTCAGCGCAAGGCTAAAAAGAAACTATTTAAGCGCAATGGTACACATACTCTCACACCCCTTCACCTCATCCACTCTGATGTGTGTGGTCCCTTTCATACACCATCCAATGGAGGCAGCAGATTTTTTATCACATGCATTGATGAAAGCAGGCGCAAGGTGTGGATATAATTTCTCAAAACGAAAAGTGAGGTGTAGGAAAAATCTACAAGCCTTTGATACTATGATTGAGCGACTGAGCGGAAAGAAGGTGAAGGCATTCAGGACGGACAATGGGGGATAGTATGAAGCCTGTAGGGAGTGGCTCAAGACATAGGGCATTGAACACTATAAAACTTCCCCCTACTCACCTCAAAGCAACTGCGTAGTAGGGAGGATGAAATAGACCCTCATGGACATGAAAAGGTGCATTCTCTTTGAGGCCAAGCTACCCCCTAGGTTCTGTGCTGAAGCAGCATGTACGGCTATTTATCTTGTGAACCTCACACCTGCAGCAACTCTACAAAGGAGAGGCAAGAAGAAGCAGACACAAAAGCTGAAGACACCTCAAGAAGCATGGTCAAAAAGTAAGCCGAACGCCTCCCAGCTCAAGGTGTTCTGTTGTACCGGCTTGGCCAAGGTCCAGGTCGATGAGGGCCCTTGAAAGCTCGATGCAAGAGCATAAGGTCTATTTTATTTGGCTACAACACCGCCCAAAAAGCCTATAGACTGTGGGACCAAGGAGCCAAGAAGGTCATCCGTAGTAAAGATATAAATTTCCACAATATGTCTGTGAGTAAGGGAGAGCTTCTCGAACTCAAGAACACTCCAAAACAAGGAGAGTGACTCACTCTCTATGAGGAGGGAGACGAAGCACTGAAGCAAAATGGCATGGGCTAGGTGATGCAACAGGGAGAGGAGCTGATGAAGATGACTTCGAGGAATCAGACTCCAAGTCTGACGTATCTGATCCTCTAGACCATGAGGATGATGCCTCTCCCATTATCAATGACAAAGTAGACCTCGAGCCTCAACATCAATAGCAGTAGCCAAAAGATCAAAGGAACACTTCACGTCTCAAAGTAACTCGGCAGCATTACGGCGTAGATAGGGGCGAATGGACAGGCTTCAACTATTCATTCAAGGTTCAAGAAGAGCCGACGTCTGTCATAGAGACACTCACTCAGCCTGATAAAGCTGAATGGGATGAAGTTATTCACAGTGAACTTAGCTCCATCAAGGAGAATGGGACATGGGTGCTGGTGGAAAGACCTGCGGGGGCTCATGTTGTGGAGTCAAGGCGGTAGTGAAGTAAAAAAGAAACAACATGGCAGGAGAGACAAGTACAAGGCTCAGGTAGTAGCAAAGGGGTTCTCTCAATGGCATGGCGCAGAGTGGAAACCTTTGCTCTTGTTTTGACCTTCGCCTCCATCCGGCCAATGCTTGCAATTGCTGCTGAAAAGAACATGGAAATCCACCAGATGGATGTCGAGACAGCCTTTCTTTACGACAAAATTGACTAGGAGGTGTTGATGGAGGTTCGAGAGGAGGCTAATTCTCCCGTGGGCAACGTATGCAGGTTGGTGAAAGCGCTCTATGGGCTAAAGAAAGCACCAAGACTTTGGTCCTAGGAGATGGATACATTCATGGCTAAGGAGTCCTTCATGGACTGTAACAATGACCTGAGCATGTATGTTCATGAGAGCAACAAAGGGACTATGTTGGCCAACTTGTACGTTGATGACCTCACTCTATGTTCTTTGTCAAAGGGGCTTCTAGATGATCTCAAGGGATTGCTGAGTAGCATATTTGAGATGAAAGACATGGGTCCTCTTGAC
Organism: Penium margaritaceum; assembly: GCA_023375785.1. Taxonomy (NCBI): domain Eukaryota; kingdom Viridiplantae; phylum Streptophyta; class Zygnematophyceae; order Desmidiales; family Peniaceae; genus Penium; species Penium margaritaceum. Next base: position 56,174 of record SZWC01011646.1, on the reverse strand, counting down.
TTCTGCCTTGGAATTTATGTCAAGCGTGATAGAGTAACAGGTACCATCAGCGTGAACCAGACAAAATACATCAACTATATCCTCAAACGTTACGACATGGCAGATTGCAAGCTTGCTAGTACACCCATGAGCTTAGAGTTCAAGCTATCCACCTCCATGTCCCCATCCAATGAAGCGGAGAAAACGGACATGCTGGACATCTTACATCAGTCTGCACAGGGTAGTCTGATGTATGCCATGGTCGCCACCTCACCAGATGTAACCCATGCTGCTTGGTAGGTGAGCCGGTTTGTGGCCAATTGTGGTCCACTGCACTGGTAGGCAGTGAAGTACATCATGTACTACCTTAAGGGGACGCAGCATGTTGGGCTCCAGTTTGGAGGCCTCGCTGGATCTGCGTCACTCCGTCTCATGTGCTACACCGACACTGATTGGGGAGGCAATATCGACGACAGAAAATCTACCTCCGGCTTTGTGTGTATGCTCAATGGAGGTGCTATCAGTTGGACGAGTTGTTAGCAGAATGTGTCTCTTCGTCTATTGCTGAAGCTGAGTACATCGCCTTGGCTGAGGTTTCCAAAGAGATGCAATGACTGCACAGCTTGGTATCTTATATGAAGATACCACAGGCAATGGTAACGGTCACCAAGATTGACAACATGAGCGCAATTGACATGTCCAAGAACCCAGTCCTGTCCAAGCGCACAAAGCACATCAGAATCCACTACTACTTTGCTCGGGACTTAGTTCACAAGTAAAATGTGGACCTTGAGTATGTCAGTACCAAAATCAACTGGGCTGACATGCTTAAAAAGCCACTAGACAAGGATCTCCACCAGGCGGACTGGCCAGGTATTGGCATTGTCAACGCAAGTGATGAAGAATGATGATGGAAACTGACGCAAGGGGCAAAGGAGATATTTGTTGTATATTTGTGTCCCCTGTTCAGTGTTGTAGGACGGATCAGGAATGCTCTCTCCCCAATGGAGATATGATCCCTGGATCCGTTTTAGAGTGACTCAACTATGTTCTATCTCATGTGGGATATGACGTGAGAGTACACCATGTGGATGAATGGTTAACTTGGCAATTCTGCTGATTTGGCCAGGTGAGAGGTCATGAGTTCGATCATGGCCCATGCACATCTTGGTTGTTATAGAAGCTTCAAAAAAAGAAAGCCCATAGCTTCTTAGAAGCTACATGGTTGGTCTGTCACCTTGACACTAAGATGCCTATGTGTCAAGCCCACAACACATGTCTATTGGTGATGTGGCAGGATCAGGTCACTTCTCAGGAATGTGCTTTTGAGTTCTTGGACTAGACAGACAACTATAAAAATGACTTGTCGTGCATGCTAATCATTTAGCTCCTGCTTGATGCTCCCTTGTATATTGACGACTTGAGCTCTTCTTGAGATGCAATGCTAAGGCGTTAGTACTCTTGAAGGTGAAGTGTACACCTGATTAAATTTGGGGTGCATAACACATGCCTGCAAAGGAAGAAGGTGTGAAAACCTTTGTGAGCCTTTTTGTTTTGCGGCTTCTCTGTGAGAGGTGGTTAGCTCAATAGCTAACAAAGGTTTATGGGTCCACGCCTTTGGTTAGATAAGTTCCATGCACATAGCCGCTAAGTCACAAGCAGTGAGAGCGCCTTTGCTCTCACCCAAATTCTCTGTTTTCAAGTTAACATCAGCATGAGGGAAAGGCAACAAATCTGCATGTTTGTGCCTTGGAAGCTGACACCAGCCTACATCAGCCCACATCAGCCTAGATCTGCTTGCAACGGCCAACGTGAACAAGGAAAGAGATTGCCTTTTCTTACCAACAGCCTACAGCATCCTCGAGCAAAGGTGCATCGGCATCAACAATAGGTGCAGCAGCTGAAGCACTTGTAGTTGTAGTGATGGCAAGGACAGGAAAACCAAGGAACTATTCTCTCATCCTAAAGTTTGATGGAGAGGGATTTGCTCTTTGGAAGTGGCAGTTTGAAATCATCATGGATGATACAGACTTGCTAGGTCTTTTTGACGGAACCATCCGAGTACCAAATGAGGAGGGTGCTGACCTTGTGGCATTTGTCAAGCTCAACAAGAAGGCTCTCGCTGTTCTTGTGTCCTCCATACAACCCTCAGCCTTTCACACATCAGTGGTTGTATAGTGGCAGGCAAAGCATATGCCAAAACTAGGCAAGGTGTTTGAGTCCTCCTCACTTGCCAACCGTTACTTCATTCTACATAACCTCATCAGCATGAGGCTTGGTGAAGGGGATGATGTCTCCGCCTTCATCCAGAAGTTTGAGAAGCTATGGTAACAAGTCACCAGCATGGGTTGGGACCTGAAATCTGATATGCAGGCCATGACTTTTTTGATGACACTACTGGAGAGCTAGGATCCCATGATCACAGTGATTGGAGGGTGGACTGAAGAGCAAGTTTCCTACACCACCATCTCGGAGTACGTGCGGAATGAAGCCATGTGTCGCAGCAGTAGTGAAGAAGATATGGCTGCCTTTTCCTCACGGAGCAGTGGCACATTTCATGATACCTCATCCTCTGAATACAAGGAATGAAACAGACCTAGGAACAGTGGAAGGGCTCCAAAGCGCCAAGGAAACTGCCATAACTGCGGCAAGGCTGGACAGTGGGCTTGGGAGTGCAGGGCACCTAAGAAGGAGGGAGGAGACAAGGATAAATGGAGAGGGGGAAACAGTGGGGAAGAATCTGACAAGCTTGATGGCTGAGTGTACCTCCAACAAAGGGAGGGCAATACACAGGCCAGGAGCTTACGGCCTTGACTGAGGCACAAACAAGCACACCACTCATGAGAGGAGAAACTTAATCTATCTTGGTCCATGCAACAAGAACTTAAGAGTCACCAACGGGAAGGTTGAGGCAGCTGAGGGGATTGTTGATAAGCTGGTCACAGTGGGTGTGAACGGTGTGGACTCAGACCTCAAGCTAGAGGGGCTAGGCTATCTTTCCTCCTTCACAGCCAACCTACTCTCCGTCTCTAAGATAACTGACCACGGCATGATAGTGGTCTTCACCGAGAAGGAAGTAGTGGCACGAAGATTGTTGTACATGTCCCTCGCGTTGATGATCTATACGTTTTGCAGACCAAGATGACAAAATCAAAGGCTGAATCTTTGGCTGAGAGTGATGGTGAAGAGCACCGATGTAGAGTCTGATGACAAAGGGCATGTTGGAGTTGCGGAAGCAGTGGAACTGGAATATTTGGCGACAAAACCGAAAGCAACCACAGGAGCTTTTAATTCCAGCTAGCACACATGCTCTGAGAACCTGTGGCACAGGCACTTTGGACACGTGGCTCATTGCACATTGGTGCTCATGGGAAAGTAGGAGCTAGTGCTTGGGGTGGAGCTAGGTGATGAGGCCGAGGGAGTCGAGAATTTGTGTGAGTCATGCCTTCAGGAAAAGGGTAAGAAGAAACCCTTCAAGCGCAATATCACGCATGCTCTTGCATCCCTTCACCTCATCCACTCTGATGTGTGTGGTCCCTTTTGCATACCATCCAACAGAGGCAGAAGATTGTTTCTCACATGCATTGAGGACAACAAGCACAAGGTATGGATATACTTATCAAAAGAGAAAAGTGAGGTGAAGGAAAATCTGCAAGCCTTTGTTGTTATGGTTTAGCAACAGAGTGGAAAGAAGGTGAAGGCATTAAGGACGGACAATCACGGAGAGTACGAGGCCTGTAGGGAGTGGCTCAAGACATAGGGCATTGAACACCAGAAAAGCACTCCCTACACACCTCAAAGCAATGGCATAGCAGAGAGGATGAACCAGAACCTCCTGGGAATGACAAGGGCATGATCTTTGATGCCAAGCTGCCTCCTAGATTCTGGGCTGAAGCAACATGTACGGCTATCTATCTTGTGAACCTCACACCTGCAGCAGCTCTACGAAGGATAGGTACAAAGAAGCAGACACAACAGCTGAAGACGTCTCAACAAGCATGGTCAGGAAGGAAGCGGAACGCCGCCCATCTCAAGGTGTTCGGTTGCACCAGCTTTACCAAGGTCCAGGTCGGTGAGGACCCTAGAAAGCTCGATGCAACAACACAGAAATGTGTTTTCATCAACTACGATAATACGCACACAGCTTATAGATTGTGGGACCAAGGAGGCAAGAAAGTCATCCACAGCAAAGAAGTTGATTTCCACAAAACTTCTGTGAGTGTAGGAGAGCTTCTCAAACTCGAGAACACCCCAAAACAGGGAGAGTGGCTCACTCTCCTTGAGGAGGGAGACAAAGCACTAGCACAATGGCATGGGCTGGGTACCGCAACAGGGAGAGGAGCTGGTGAATATGAAACGGAGGAGTCAGAATCCGAGTCCAACGTATTTGATCCTCCAGAACATGAGGAGGATGCCTCTCCCATCATCAACGACGAAGCAGACCTCCAGCCTCCCCATCAACAGTAGCAGTCAAGGAGCAGTTCACGTCTCAAAGTACCTCGGTAGCATTACGACGCAGATATGGGTGAATGGACAGGTTTCAATTATTTTTTCATGGTTCAAGAGGAGCCAACGTCTATCACATAGGCACACTAGGCCTGACAAAGTTGATTGGGGTGAAAAGTTTTGTAGTGAAATCAGCTCCATCGAGGAGAATGTGACATGGGTGTTGGTGGAAAAACCTGCTGGGGCTCATGTTGTGGGGTCCAAGTGGGTACTAAAATAAAAAAAGGAAACACGATGGCAAGATAGACAAGTACAAGGCTTGGGTGGTAGAAAAGGGGTTCTCTCAATGGCCTGGCATAGAGTACAATGAAGCCTTTGCGCCTGTTTTGACCTTTTCCTCTGTCCGGTCAGTGCTTGCCATTGTTTTTGCCAAGAACATGGAAGTCCACGAGATGGATGTCAAGATAACCTTTCTTAATGGTAAACCTGACAAGGAGGTGTTGATGGAGGTTCAAGAGGGGGTTGATACTCTACCCCTCCACTACTCTACCCCTCCACTACTCTACCACTCCACTACTCTATTTCTCCACTACTCTTCTGCTCCATTAATCTACCGCTCCACTAAACTATTTCTCCACTACTCTCCGGCTCCACTGCTCTCCCACTCCACTACTATACTGCTCCACAACTCTACCACTCCATAAACCTACTACTCCACTACTCTACTACTCCACAACTCTACCATTCGACTACTCTTCCCCTCAACTACTATACCAATCCACTACTCTATCACTCCACAAATCTACTGCTCAACTACTCTACTGCTCCACTACTCTACTGCTCCACTACTCTACCGCTCTACAACTCTACTGCTCCACTAGTTTACCGCTTCACTACTCTCCCGCCCCACTACTCTAGCATTCCACTCCTCTCCTGCTCCACAACTATCCCTTTCCACCACTCTTCTGCTCCACTACTCTCCCACTCCACTACTCTCCTGCTCCACTACTCTCCCGCTCCACAAGTCTCTCGCTCCACTTCTCTACCACTCCAGTACTCTACCGCTCTACTAATCTACTGCTCCACAGCCCTACCACTCCACTACTCTACCGCCCCACTTCTATAACACTTCACTAGTCTCCCTCTCGACTACTCTACCCCTCCACAATTGTACCGCTCCACTACTCGACCGTGCTACTACTCTACAGCTCCACTACTCTACCACTTCACTACTCTACCGCTCCACTACTCTACCACTCCACAACTATACGGCTCCACAACTCTACCAGTCCACTACGCTACCGCTGCACTACTCTCCTGATCCACTACAATCCAGCTCCATTTTTCTACCGCTCCACTGATGTACCACTCCACTTCTCTCCAGCTCCATGACTCCACCGCTGCAAAACTCTACTACTCCACTACTCTCCCACTCCACTGCTCTACCGCTCCACTATTCTAGCAGTCCAGTACTCTCCCGCAACAATACTCTACTACTCCACAATTCTGCCGCTCTAGTACTCTCATGCTCCACTTCTATACCGCTCTAGAACTCTACCGCTCCACTACTCTCCTGCTCCACTACTCTACTGCTCCACTACTCTACTGCTCTACTACTCTACCGCACTACAGAGTTGTATCATGTTATGCAGAGTTGAATAACACTATAAAAAGTTTTACGGAGTTATGAAGAGTTGTACGGGAGTTGTACAGAGTTGTATGGAGTTGTACAGAGTTGTTCATAGTTGTATGGAGTTGTACTATGTAGGAAGGCGTTGTACAGAGTTGTATGCCATTGTACGGAGTTGTAGGGAGTTGAACGGGATTATGTTGAGTTGTAGTGAGTTTTGCAAAGTTGAATGGGGTTGTACAGGATAATACAAAGTTGTATGGAGTTCGACAAAGTTTCACGGATTATACGGAGGTGAACGGAGTTGTACGGAATTGTGCAGAGTTGTACGGAGTTTTGCAGTGTTGTACGGAGGTTTATGGAGAGTTACAAAGTTGTACGGAGCTATATAGAGCTGTTTGGATTCATACATATTTGTTCAAAGTTGTACGAAGCTGTACAAAGGTTAACGGTGTTATACGTGAAAGCCTGTGTACATACATGTCAGTGCGTGTAAGTACGTGTAAGTACGTAAGAGCATGTGAAAGTACATGTAAGTACGTATAAGTACGTGTAAGTATGTGGTAGTAAGTCTAAGGATGTGTAAGCACATGTACGTACGTGTAAGTACGTGTAAGTGAATTTAAGCATGTATTAGTACGTGTATATAACAGTAAGGATGTGTAATTAGGTGTATGTACGTGTGAGTATGCATAAATATGTGTATGTACATATTTGTATGTGGAAGTATGTACAAGTGCATATACATAAGTGTAAGTGTGTGTAAGTACATGTAAGTACTTATACGTATGTGTAAGTATGAGTAAGTACCCATAAGTACGCGTAAGTATATGTAAGAACATGTAAGTATGTGTGAGTATGTATAAGCACATATAAGTATGTGTAAGTACGTGTAAGTACATGTAAGTACATGTAAATACGTATCAGCATGTGTAAGTACCTGTAAGTACCTGTAAGTACATGTAGAAACATGTAAGCACGTGTAAGAACGTGTACGTACGTGTAAGTATGTTCAAGTACATGTATTCACGTGTATGTAAATGTATGCATGCGTGCGTACATGGAAGTACGTGTAAGTACGTATAGGTAAGTGCAGGTATGTGTAAGCATCTGTAAGTAGGTGGAAACACATGTACATAAGTGTAAGTACATGTAAGTACGCATAAGTACTTGTAACTATGTACAAGTACGTATATGTATGTGTAATTATGTTTAAGCACATGTAAGTATGTGTAAGTACGTGTAAGTACGGCCAAGTATGTGTAAGTGCGTATAAGTACATGTAAGTACGTGGAAGTACGTATACGTATGTGTATGTATGTGTAAGTACGTGAAAGCATGTGTAAGTGCGTGTTAGTATGTGTAAGTACATGCGAGTATGTGAAAGTACGTGCAAGTACGTGCGAGTATGTGTATGAAAGTGTATGTAAGTATAAGTACATGGAAGTATGTGCAAGTAAGTGTAGCTATGTGTGAGAACGTATAAGCACGTGTGAGTACCTAGAAGTACGTGTAAGTACGTGTAAGTAAGTTTGATTACATTTAAGTACATGTACGTACGTGTAAGTATGTGTAAGTACGTGTAAGAACGTGTAAGAACGTGTAAGTACGTGTTAGAACATGTAAGTACATGTAATTATGTGTAAGAATGTGTACATTCATATAGGTACGTTTAATTACATATAAATATGTGTAAACACATGCAAGTACATGTAAGTACATATAAGGACGTGTCAGAACATGTAAGTACGAGTATGTTCATGTAAGTACGTGTAAGTACGTATTAGTATGTGCAAGTACGTGTAAGTACATGTAAATACGCTTACATACATGTTAGTACGTGTCATTATGTGTAAGAATGTGTAAGTACATATAAGTGCATGTAAGTGCGTGTAAGCATGTATAATTATGTGTCATCACATGTAAGCACGTGTAAGTGAATTTAAGGACATGTAATTTTGTGTAAGTACATATAAGTACGTGTAAGTACATGTAAGTATGTGTAAGTAAGTGTAAGTGCGTGTAAGTACATCTATGTCTGTATAAGTATGTTCAAGTACCTGCTAGTATGTGTACATATGTGTAAGTACACATAAGTACGTGTAAGTATGTGTAAGTACGTGTAAGTCCACGTAAGTACGTGTAAGTACGTATAAATACATGTAAGTATGTGTAATTACGTGTAAGTATGTGTAAGTACGTGTAAGTACATGTAAGTACGTGTACTTACGTGTAAGTATGCGGTAAGTAGATGTAAGTACGTGTAAGTACGTGAAAGCATGTACAAGTACGTGTTAGTATGTGCAAGTACATGTTAGCATGCGTAAGTATGTGTGAGCACGTGTAAGTACATGTAAGACAGTATAAGTATAAGCACGTGTAAGCTTGTACAAGAACATGTAAGTCCGTGTAGACATGTGTACAGGAGTAGACGGACGTGTAAGTACATATAAGTATGTGTAAGAACATGTAAGTATATGCAAGTGCGTGTAAGTACATGTAAGTACGTGTACATAGGTGTAAGTTCGTGCAAGTACGTGTGAGCACATGTAAGTCCATGTAAGTAGGATTAAGTACATGTAAGTATGTGTAAGTGCATGTAAGTACGTATAAGTACTTATAAGTATGTCTAAGTACGTGTACATACATGGAAGTACTTGTAAGTATGTGTAAGTATATGCAAGTACGTGTAGGTACGTGAAAGTACATGAAGGTATGTACAAGTACTTGTAAGTACGTGTAATTATGTGTAAGTATGTGTATGTGTGTATAGGTACATTTATGTACGTGTAAGTACATGTAAATACATGTAAGTACATACAAAAACATACAAGTATATGTAAGTACGTGTAAGTATGTGTAAGTACATGTAGATATGTGTAAGTACATGTAAGCATGTGCATGTACATGTAGGAAAGTGTAAGTATGTGTAAGCACGTGTAAGTACGTTTAAGTACATATAAGTACGTGTAAGTATGTGTAAGTACGCACAAGTACATATGCGTATGTATAAGTACTATACGTACGTGTAATTACGTATAAGAATGTGTAAGTACGTGTAAGTCCTATATGATCAATTGCCTTACCCACAAAACAGTGTATCAACAAGTGTATCAGGAAGTGAACAAACTAGTGAACATGGACTGTTTACAGAATCTGTTTTGTATCACATAGAGCCCATTCATTTTATCATTACATAAAGGGAATGTACATCTAGGGTTTGTTGGCATGCATGCATGTGGATGTTTTGTGAAAAATGTTTGCATAGAGAAATACACTTGTTGATTCACTGATCATCAAGTGTGTGAATTTGGGGTGATTAACCATAACTCGTGTAAGTACGTGTAAGTATGTGTACATAGGTATACGTAGGTGTAAGCATGTGTAAGTATGTGTAAGTATAAGTAATTATGTGTAAGTACGTGCATGTACATGTACGCACGTGTAAGTACATGCAAGTACGTGTGCATATATGTAAGCACGTGTAAGTACGTGTTAGAATGTGAAAGTACATGTAAGTACGTAGAAGTACGTGTAGGAAATTGTAAGTATGTGTAAGTACATATGAATACGTGTAAGTACGTGTAAGTACTTGTAAGCACGTATTAGGACCTGTCAGCACAAGTAGTACGTATACTTATACATACGTGTAAGTACGTGTCAGTATGTGTAAGTACGTATAAGTACGTGCAAGTACGTTTATGTACGGGTAAGTATGTGTAAGAACATGTACACACATGTAGGTATGTGTAAGTATGTGTAAGTACGTGCAAGTACGTGAAAAAATGTGTAAGTACGTGTAAGTAAATGAAAGTACGTACAAGTGCATGTAAGCACATGTAAGTACGTGTAAGCACATGTAACAACGTTTAAGTACGTGTAAATATATGTAAGTACGTGTAATTACGAGTAAGTATGTGTAAGTACGTGTAAGTACGTGTCAGTGTTGACCTGGGCCCCTAAAACAGCGGTACATCGATGTGCACTGCGACACATCGATGTGATCCATTACCACATCGGCCACCATGGTACCCCTGTGTTGGGGGGGGGGTATGCTTTGTGACCTCCCTGCCTCTTTTTCTCAGGCTATGGAATTCTTTCACAGCATTGTGTTATACGACATTTATGACTTCCAAGATTTGTTTCACACAAACCATGTGTGAAAAATCATGATTTTCTATGCTCATGTTTTACTAAGCACGTGGCAAGTGTCAGAGGGACTCACATTTCATTTACACTTGCTGTACTTCCACAACTACACTGTACACCTCCATTTGTGCTGAACTATGTAACACTCGCATTGCATTTTGTTCCACACATGATGCTCAAACCACAGGGGAACCACAGGGGTGATGCCAGCGAGTTGAAATGGAAAAAAACCAACTTTGTTCTTCTTGGCTCAAGAGCAATGGGTGTCTAAGCCCACTAGCCATCAGAGCGCCTAGAACACCTACTGGCTTTCTCAGCAGAACGTGTGCTAGTTCCCACCCTAGCTGCCTTCTTGGCAGCCACCCCGGCATTCCCACCAGCACCCCTAGCACTCCCACTGCCACCCCTCCTCTTCCTATTCCCTCCAGCTGCAGCACTGCCAGCTGCCCTCCTGCCTGTCCCATTTTTCACAGGCTCTCCATCCCCTTCCCCATCCTCCTCATCCCCACCATCATCCTCAGCCCCATCCTCTCCCATCCCTTCCTCATTGTTGGCTTCTGCTCCCTCTGTCTCTACTCCTGTGTCCTGCTGGGCACCTGATGCTGTTGCTCCTGCCACTGCAAATGCCTCAACCTCCGACCTTGTGCGCACGCTCCTGGAGTAAAATGGCCTATCCTCAAGGTAGGCATAGACTATGGCGGGCTGCTGCGTCTGCTGCTGCTGCTTCCCTGCACCCTCGTTCTCCTCTCCCTCCACAAATATCTCCTTGTCTTCCAACTCATCATCCTCGCTCTCCTCCCCCCTCTGCCCCTCCTTATCCTCCTCCTCTGGCAGATACTCAACTATGTCTCCGTCATCTTCACTCTCAGACTCACATGGATGTCTGAACGACGGCTTGCTCCTGTGTTGGCTGCCATCTGCATTGTAGTGCTTCTGCAGCCGAACGTTGACTCGAACGAGCATCTCCAGCGTGCTCACATGCAGCCTATTCTGCCGAGCTGTGTGGATCAACTGGTGGGTGGAGAAGACTCCCTCACAATCCGAGGAGGAGCACGGTTGGGCAAGAACTTTGATGGTGAGTGCATGGAGGTTGGACAGGTGGGTGAGGTGCAGAGAGGTCCACTCATAGGGATGCAGCGTCTTGGCAAGCACCCTTGCAGCAACAGCTCTTGCCTTGTCTGAGAGCCGGTTTGTGGCAATAGGAGTGACTTCCACAGTCACCCTCCCCAGCTGGAACGCCTCCAACGCCCGGGCCAGCTCAGAATGGTGGTGCTTAGGCACCAGTGCATCGACCATCTGTGCCCAGCTTTGCACCATGAACACATCAGCACTGAGATCATTCCCAAAATGAGTGGGGTGCAAACTCCGTGCGGCAGCATACAAGGGGCACAACATATCCTTCGTCCAACGGGCAGAAAGAAGCTCCATTGCCAACTCCACGTGTTGCGCCACAACATGTGCTGGTTTGCGTGCCTTGCCCACTGCCAGCGCCTTGAGGTCCTCCATGCAATAAAAAAATCCCTCGTAAATCTCCCCAGAAGCACCATCTGGACGGTCTGGAATGCGTAACACTGTGACAAGGGGAGTGAGCAGGTCACACAGCTGCCTGACCTGGAGCCAGGAAACCCTGCGCTGGACATTTTTGCGAACGCGCTTTTTCCCGTCCCTGAATGCCCCATCCCTCTGGGCACCCATGTCTGTCCATGTGCTGGCGTTCACCAGCTTGAGCAGAAAAGGGCGCATGTCCAGTAGCCTTTGCAGCACAATGTGCATAGATGCAAAGCACGTGCTTGACTGTGGCAGCAATAACTGGTCCCCAGACACGTGCTTCAGTCGGTTGCGGGGAATGTCATTGGTCCTGAAAAATTTCACCACCTTCTCAGCACGCGCCAGGATTCCCGCTCCCCACTCTGACTTGCACAGATCCTTCATGACCAGATCCACATTATGGGCACAGCAGCCTTTCCACAGCACAGAGGGGTACTTCCCTTTGAGGTCATCGAAGGCCTTTCTGTTCACACTTGTGTTGTCGCACACGATGCTGACAATGTTCTTCACTCCGACAGCCTCAATTCCCCCTTCAATCATTGTGGCGACTTTCTCAGCGTTGCGTTCATGGCCATGCAGTTGTAGGTAGGCCTCTGCTGGACATCCGCCCACTCGTCCACGGCGACTGCCACGTCGTAGATGGTCCACGTCTGCTTCATGGGCACGTCCAGCACCTCCAGCTTCCGGTCCAGCCATGGAAGTATGTTGCCCATCACAGTGCCTCAAGCAGGAAGGCGGAAGGCAGAGGTGGTGAGCCGAGCAGTGTGCACCACCTCATTCAGCAGGTTCATCCGGCAGAAACTGATGGGTAGTGCACCCCCGGCCATCAGCTTCACAATTGCCATCTGGCATGCTGAGTTGGCAGCCGTGTCGCAATGAGGCCGCACGCTGGTCTGCACGAGGTTGCTGGTGGTTGGAGTGGCACGGATGGCGGGACACATCTGTGGCTGTTACTGCTGCTGCTCTGCTGCCTCGTGCGGGGTTGCCATGGCTGGAACCGGGAGCCCATGGTCGTCATCGTCATCGTCCTGAGGCAGTCCGGCCCGCTCAAGAGCTGCTGCTTGCTGGCGTTCCTTAAGTAGCCGGCCCCATGCCACAGGCTTGGAGCTATTACTCCAAGTTCTTCCTTGCCCATTGTACACGCGGCCATCTGCCAGCTTCCACCCAGTGGATGGACGTGGTTTCCGCTCAAGGCCAAGACCATCCCGTGCAAGAGGTGGAGGATGCTCACAGACCTTAACGTTGCCGTTAGTCTCACCAAAATGACCGCGGATGCGGTCACACATCCTGCTCAAGGTCACACCACACGAGCCATGGTAGAAACCTGGCTTCTTGGAGCATGTCGGAACTGGTAGGCAGTGGCGAGAGAGAGCAAGAGTGAGAAAGTCCCCTTGGATCTGGCGCACCGGGGCGGGTAAATATTCTGGTGCCACCGGGAGCTGAGAGGAAGAGGCACCTCCAGATGACCCAATGCCCATGGCTGAGCTTGAGGCGGATGTGGGAAGCGCTGCCCAGTGCCTAGGAGGCATGGTGGAGGTGCTACTGTGCAGAAAGGCCAAGGTGGCCTTGCGGCGCTGAGGCTAAGTGCTGGTTCCCGCCAACGAAGACATCGGATGCAGGTGACTGAACGAGTAGGAGCAACGACCAGAGGTGGACTATCGCCACACGCAACTGATCCCACAAGGGAATCAATGGCGGAGGGGGTGGGGATCGCATGTGCAGATTGAATCCACAAGGAATACTTTTGCCAGCAAGGCACAGTTTGATGGGCTGCATAAATCCATCATTCGAACCTGCAGACCTGCCAGCACGGCAGAGTTCAATGGACAGAATAACAGGGCAGGGTGGATGTACTGTTTGTTGACATTCCATTGGTCACGTTACCCTAGCATGTGTCCACCTCACTAGTTCCAATGCATGCCCAATGCAGGCATCATGTGAGGTGGACAGATATTACTGAAACATAGTGCACCACACGAGGTTTGAGCCGGACGTCTCCCGCAAAATAATTGGTCAGCCGCGGGAATCCCCGCTTCGGCTGGTCAGTGTCAGGTTGACTGCCAAAATGGCGGTTTTACGGAAAACTTGTCCACGAGCCACATCGATGCCCCATCGAGGTGGCCCTCGGTGGCACGGTTGATGTGATCCCATTACATCGGACCAAAGGCAACAATGGTATGTGTAAGTACGTGGAAGTATGTGTAAGTACGTATGAGTACATGTAGGTACATGTAAGTATGAATAAGCACTTGAAAATACATGTAACTAAGTGTAAGTACGTGTAAGTATGTGTAAACAAGTGTAAATACGTGTAAGTACATGTAAGTACATGTGAGTATGTGTAAGGACATGTCAGCACATGTAAGTACGTGTAAGTACCAGTAAGCACCTGTAGGTTTGTTTAAGTACGTGTAAGTATGTGTAAGAACATGCAAGTCAGTACAAGTACGTGTAAGTACGTGTAAGTATGTGTGAGTACATGTAAGGACGTGTCAACATGTGTAAGTGCATAAGCACGTGTGAATACCTGCACGTACGTGTAAGTGCATGTAAGTACGTGCAAGAATAGAAGAACATGTTTGTATGTGTATGTTTGTGTAAATACGTCTATGTACATGGAAGTACGTACAAGTACGCATGAGTACGTGTAAGTACGTGAAAGTATGTATAACTATGTATAATTGTGTATAAACACGTGTAAGTACGTGTACGTGCGTGTTCATACATGTTCATACGTGTAAGAATGCATAAGTACATGTAAGTATGTGTAAGTACGGTCAAGTATGTGCAAGTATGTGAAATTACATGAAGGTATGTGTAAGTACGTATACGTACATGAAAGTACGTGTAAGTATGTGTAAGTACGTGTAAGTAGGTGTACGTAGGTGTAAGTATGTGTAAGTACGTGTAAGTATGTATAAGTACGTGTAAGTACGTAGAGAACAAAGCTGCGGAACCAAAGGTGAACCAGATGGAAAGACTGTTCAGGTAAACGTCTGGAGGGAATGAACATCCTCCATATACATGAGAAGGTCCTTGTTTCACGACAAACACATCACGGGTCAATGGCTTGCTTTCCTCTAGCCAAAAGCAGTAGCAACATGTGCATATATGAGGGTTAGTCCTGGTCATCACCTCAACGGTCAGCGACCAACGAAGCCGTTTGCACCAGGATGGTTCTCCTTGGAGGAGAATCTTATTGAGCCAGGCTGGGTAGCTTTTACCTCGTGCAGAGCCCAGCTGATCTGAGGGAAAGGCAAACCTGGTAGTTAATCTGCCTTGACAGAGGCACATTTATGACACCTCTCCTGAATATGTAAAGGCAGATGGGTCTTATGAGACCTTGATGAGGGGTTTCATCATGGCCGATATGACATCCCAGTTTATGTTGTTGTCTCCTGAGGACTCACAGTTGAAAGATCCTCCACAGTTGTGTAAACACATTTATGATCATCGCAGTGCTCTCCAAATTAGAGAGGACATTGGACCAGACACCCGACAATGGACAAGTGAAAGAGGTGATAGGCGTCAAATCTCTCGTAGAAGGTTTGATCCCATTCTTCCACGTTGGTGGATCCCACACATGTTTCTTCATCATTATGGATAAAGAAGAGTTTAGGTATATCTGGTATGGCGGGAAAGATGGTCTCATGAAAGGTGTGAAGGTAGTAGGACTGCGGTAACCAGGCATACAATAGCAGGGCATTCCACCGCTGAGTTACTATGTCTGCTCGATGCTCGATGGAGTGGTAGAAACGGACAAGCTGACTTTCAGCTGGGTCCACATTGCTGTGAAAGTGATGTCGTAGCTTCTTGGGCGGCCCAGGGTGCTATAATGGTGGTCATGTTTTCCAGGAGGAAATTGGCCACATTCTATTCGTTGATGTAGATGCTTTGTGTGTTTTATATGATGTTGTCTGTCCAGCGGAGAATGTTGTTGCCATCTACTGCAAAAGTGGGAAGGTTCTTTGAGGCAGAGGAACGTGTTTCCATGGTTGTTTAGATGAGATGATGCGGCTTCTGTTGACGGACGGAAGAGATGATAGCTGATGAACACAAATGGTGACGGGAGATGATGGATGATCTGGACGCAAGGGCAAGTCTCATGAGTTGCTGAAGCGACAACGTGGGTGCAGGTCGCCGTGATATTGGTGGTTTGACCGGATGAATCCCATTGTCAAGCGAGAATAATGAGAATGATGGGAAAGCGACGGATTGATGATGAGTTGGACGCAGGGGAAAAACCTTGTGCGCTGATGGATTGAGAGGTAGAGATGTAGCAAGGTGAAGGCCAGAGCCAACGCGCCGTGAGAAATCTGCTGCCGGCGTGGGTGCAGGCTGCTGTGAGATTGGCAGCTGGCTCGTGTAGCATATTTTTCTGGCCACAGATGCTGATGATGTGGAAGAGGATGGCTGATGATGAAGTTTGGGCGCAGGAGCAAACCACATGCGCTGCTGACGGGACGGCGTGGACGAAAGTTGCTTCGTAATTGGCGGTTCGACTGGGTGTATCCGAGTATTGAGTCGGAGATGATAACGGATTGCGGATTGATTATGAAATGGGCCCAGGGGTAAACCTCGTGCGCTGAAGGAGGATGATTGGTGATGAAGGTGATGATGAAGATAGTGAAGCAGATGAAGCTGATGAGGCTGACGATAAGAGATGAGCTGAAGCCGGCAAAGGATGAAGAGAAGCACGTACATATGATGTCGAGAGTGGCAGGAAGAAGAGATGCAGATGTGGATGAAGCATATGTGGCAGAGAAGAGCGGCGGGAGTAGGCTGAAGGAGCAGGGAGTTCCTCCGGTGTCAAGAGAGTGACGGCTTGTGCTCCTAGCTGGCTCGAGACCGATGAGCATGAAGACTGGTGGTCTCTGATTTCTTGACCCCGAGAGGAACCCTCATGCAGTGGAGGCAGTCCAAGAGAAGCAGAGACATTCGCTGATGTTAGGATAGTGACGGCTTGTTCCCCAGTTGGCTCAAGAGCGACGAGCAGGAATACTGGTGGTGTCCAATTTTCGGACTTCAAGTGATTTTCTGCTGCTACTGAGGACGAGGAGAGGCGGTGCAAGAAGCGGCTCAGAGGAATAAGAGGAAAAGGTGGCAAGAATAGTTATGATATAGATGAAGCAGATGGAGCAGGCTTAGACGGATGTGGTGGTTGGAGAAGGGAAGGATGTAGGAGGTGCTACAAGAGGCGGTGGTGGCAACAAGGAAGTGACCGTACCATGCAGTCACAAGAGTTGTATGAGCCGCCAGAGGAGGAGCAGGAGTAGAGAATCTGTAGAAGATAGATGTTAGTGGAGAGCAATGCAGGTTGATGGGAGTGAGGAGTAGAGGATGGCAGGAAGCTTTAAAAAAGATGGCGGCAGATGGCGGCTTGAGGGCTGCTTTTAGCTGCTGGCATTGGAGAGACGTTGGATGTTGCCAGGCGCGTGTGGTGGGACACAGGGCTCAGTCACGATGATGAGAGCTGCCGAAGCTTAGGGAGTACATGAGGCGATGCTGCTGACATCAGCTATGGTGGAGGAAGAGCAGAACTTGCGGAGACGGTGTCGGTGGTGAAGGTGGTGACAGATGATGTCGAAGGAAGTGCTGATGGCAGAAAGCGGCAACGAGGGCAGCAAATTGATGACTTGGTCAAAGGGCACTAGGCGTTGTTATCAGAAGCTCCGATACCATGTCAGAAGAATGGGGGGGCACGGAGCATGTGGCGCATGTCGGTTGCATGTGGGGCACAGGTGAGGCACACGCAGGGAGCACATGGGGTGCAGGTGGGGCGTAGGTGGGGTGCAAGTGGAGCGTAGGTTGGACACAAGTGGAGTGCACTTGGGGCACAGGTCGGGTGCAGGTCGGACGCTGGTGGGCCATAGTTTGGACACAACTGGGACGAAGGTGGGGCACACGTATGGCACTATTGGAGCACAAGTGGGATGCAGTTGGGGTGCAGGTAGGGCACAGGTGCGACACAGGTGGGGCTCAGGTGGGACACAGGTGGGGTGCATGTGGGACGAATATACGACGTAGGTGGGGTGCAAATGGGGCACAGGTGGGGTCCAGGTTTGACGTAGGTTGGGCGCAGGTGGGCCGCAGGTGGGTCGCAGGTGGGGCGCAGGTGGGGCGCAGGTGGGGCATAGGTGGGGCGCAGGAAGGGCGCAGTTGGGACGCAGGAGGAGCGGAAGGGGGTCGCAGGTGGGGCCTAGGTGGGGCGCAAGTGGGGCGTAGGTTGGGCGCAGGTGGGGAACATGTGGGGCACAGGTGGGGCGTAGGCGGGGCGCGGGTGGGGCGTAGGTGGGGCACAGGTGGAGTGTAGGTGGGGCACAGGTGGGACGCTGGAGTGGCGTAGGTATGGTGCAGGTACGACACAGGTGCGGTGCAGGTGGAATGAAGGTTGGGCACAAGTGGGGCCCACGTGGGGTGCAGGTAGGCCGCAATTGGGGCGCAGGTGGGGCGCAGGTGGGGCGCAGGTGGGGCGTAGATGGGACAAAGGTCGGATATAGGTTGGGTGCAGGTAGGGCAAAGGTTGGGTACAGGTGGGGCAGAGGTGGGCCACAGGTGGGGTGTAGGTGGGGCGCAGGTGGGGCACATATGGGATGCAAGTGGGACGCAGGAGGGGCACGGGTGGGGTGTAGGTGGGGCGTAGGTGGGTCGCACGTCGGGCGCAGGTGGATGTACGTGAGGTGCAGGTGGGACGTAGGTGGGACGCAGGTGGGGCACATTTGGGGCGCAAGTAGGGTGCAGGTGGGGCACAGGTGGGGCGTAGGTTGGTCGTGTCAGGAATGCTGTCCTGGCGTGCTCTGATCCACCACAAGTATCCACGGCTGCTTAGTGCAAAGAGACTTCCGAGGGAGGTGTGTGCTTTGGGTCGCCACAACACCAAGGGAGCAGAATTCTGGCAGAATGCAGGTTGCAGAAACTGAGAAGGGCTGAAGACTGTTAATGGTTAGTTATTTTGGTGCAATTCTATCAGATTCGTATAGCCTGTGATCTGAGCTTTCCAACGCATCCAAGAACGCCCAAAACGGAGCAGTAGAGCCCCTGCTACGGCCGTTGGAGTAGCCCATGGTGGAGCCGCCCACCATGCCCACGGACGGGAGTGACGGGAGGCGCTTCGATGGTGGCCTGTCGAAGCNACCCTTTGTCACGAATGCTGTCCTGGCGTGCTCTGATCCACCACAAGTATCTACGGCTGCTTAGTGCAAAGAGACTTCCGAGGGAGGTGTGTGCTTTGGGTCGCCACAACACCAAGGGAGCAGAATTCTGGCAGAATGCAGGTTGCAGAAACTGAGAAGGGCTGAAGACTGTTAATGGTTAGTTATTTTGGTGCAATTCTATCAGATTCGTATAGCCTGTGATCTGAGCTTTCCAACGCATCCAAGAACGCCCAAAACGGAGCAGTAGAGCCCCTGCTACGGCCGTTGGAGTAGCCCATGGTGGAGCCGCCCACCATGCCCACGGACGGGAGTGACGGGAGGCGCTTCGATGGTGGCCTGTCGAAGCATCCTTCCTGGCCCTCCAACGTGGGGGGAGGCTCACCCTGGTCCAGGAGACCTCCCACGTCCATTCCTTTATGGCCCACATGCCTTTGGAGCTCATTGCAGTCGAACTCGGACCACTGGTGGTGGAATTATCCCGTCACCAATGACGGAACCCAGATTCCACCCACCTACCACCCGAACTTCGGATGAGGCTAACTTTCTGAATTCTCAACCAAATCGAGCAACTGAAAGCTCGAAATCGCATGGCAAAATACAGGGAGTCCAAATCTGCAATCAGATCAGACATCCAACCACTCCTCAGAGGTCGGACCAGGAAAAAACGGCAAACGGCATCCATGGCAGGGGCACTTTTTACGATCTCCCCCGTGCACCTTCCATGCCGGATGCCTCGTGCTCACTCTCGCTCGTCCGCTCCTGCGCCTTCAAGCCCTTCACAGCTTGTCAACCCAAGCCCTGCAAGACTGATGACGTGCCGATCCTGGGGCTGCGCCTTGGTCAAGCAATCCGCGAGCACGTGCTTCGTGCTGGAATGCTGCAGCACAACCTGTCCCTTCTCCACCATGTCACGCTTGTAGTGGTAGCGCACGTCGATGTGCTTTGTCCTCCTGTGCTGCGTCGGGTTGTTGGTTAGCAAGATGGAGCCGGTATTGTCCTCTTGTACCACCGTGGGCTCCTGCTGCGGCACGCCCAGCTCCCCCAGCAATCTGCGGAGCCACACCGCTTCCTTGACTGCCTCGGCCAGAGCAATGTACTCCGCCTCCACTGTGGAGGTGGCGACACAGTCCTGCTTCCTGCTGCACCACGAGACCGCTGCACCTGCGAGGAGGAATACATAGCCAGAAGTGGACTTCCTCTTGTCCACGTCGCCGGCGTAGTCCGCATCAGTGTAGCAGACCAGCCGCAAGGGGTCTGACCTCCCCTTTCCGTCGTACTTCAGGCGCGCATGTCGCGTTGCCTGCAAGTACCGGAGGATGCACTTCACCGCCTGCCAGTGTAGTGGCCCAGGATTGGCCACATACCTGCTCACCTGGCCCACCGCGTAGGCCAAGTCCGGCCGAGTCGCCACCATGGCATACATCAGGCTTCCGACCACAGACTGGTAGGGCACCTCCGCCATGTCCTCCTTCTCCTATTTAGTTTGCGGCGCCATCGCCGCACTCAGCTCACAGCTCGTGGAGACCGGACTGCCCACTGGTTTGCAGTCCTCCATATCCGTACCGCTTCAGGACCTCGGCCACGTACTTGGCCTGCCCAAGCTCAAGCGTGCGCGCCCTCCGGTTCCGCGTGATGATCACCCCGAGGTAGTACTCCAGCTCCCCCATGTCCGTCATCTTATATCTGCTGCTCAGCTGCTTCTTGAGCTGCTGCAAAGCCGCCAGATCTGATGAGCACATGATCAGATCGTCCACGTAGAGTGCAAAAATCTGATGGAGTCCCTTGCTGCACCTCATGTACACGCTGTGGTCTGACTCACAGCGCTTGAAACCGAGCTCCACCATGTAGCCGTCCATCTGTTGGTACCAACACCTGGGAACCTGTTTTAGCCCGTACAAGGCCTTTCGCAGCTTGCACACCTTGCCCTCCGGCGCATCCACCCCCTCCGGCACCTCAAGGTAGATCTCCTTGTCAATGATGCCATTCAGGAATGCCGTCTTGACATCCATTTGGTGGATCTCCATATCCTTTGCGGCTGCCACCGCGAGGATCGTCCGGATGCTTGTGAACTTGGCGACGGGTGCGAATGTCTCATCGTAGTGTTTGCCTTTCCGCTGCGCGTACCCCTTCGCTAGCAGCCGCGCCTTTTACTTCTCCACCTTGCTGTCCTTGGTGAGCTTCACCTTGAACACCCACTTGGAGCTGATCACTTTGGCCCCCTCAGGCCGATCCACCAACTCCCAAGTGCCGTTTTCAGCAAGGGACGCAAGTTCAGATTTTATTGCTTCGCCCCACTGCTGCCCGTCAGGTCGTGAAAGTGCCTCTTTTACGGTTGTCGGCCCCATTGCGGCTGCCATCATGCACCGCGTCATGCCGACCCAGCGACCCGTGCTCGCGTCGTACCGCTTTGCCGTTGCCTCTGGCTGCGACGCGGCGACCTTGGTGACGCTGGCTGCTGGTCCTGCTGCTGCTCTGCTGCAACGTTGTCCTCGGCCGCGGACTCCCCCGCGTCGGCTGCTGCGTCCTGCGCTCCGGCGGCACCTGCACCTGCTGCCTTGCCCTGTTGCGCTCCAGCACCATCGTCCTCCGAGGCATTGTCCTCTACAGCCGCCGGCTCCTCCTCACGTTCAAGGAGTTGGAACCACTCCCCTTGCTTTGGAGATTGCGCTGCGTCGATGTTGTTGCTGCTACTGCAGTAGCTTTGCTGCTCATCGAACGTGACGTCGCGGCTGGTGATGACGTCCTGCGCTTGTGGGTCGAAGAGGCGGTATGCCTTGAGCGCACTCTCGTACCCGACGAACGCGTACACCTTTGCACGCAGGTCGAGTTTGGATTCTTTTCTTTGCGCGGCCTGCACCAATGCGTGCGCCTTGCACCCGAACGCCTTCAGGTGCACCATGCTTGGTTTGCGCCCCCTCCAAGCCTCCTGCGGCGTCTTCCAGTCGCCCTTCCCTTTTAGCACTGCTGTTGGGGTGAGGTTGGTGATGTAGCACGCCGGTCTCACGGCCTCGTCCCACAGGCTCCGTGGCAGTTTAGCGTCCACGAGCATTGTCCGTGCCATGGTGAGTAGCGTCTGGTTCGCACGCTCCGCCACGCCATTAGACTGAGGCGTGTACGGAGTGGTCGGCTGCCACTCAATCCCCTGCTCCTTCAGCCACCCTCCGCAGCCCACATACTCGCCGCCATTGTCGCTGC
>SZWC01011646.1:15246-25499 GCA_023375785.1 Penium margaritaceum | reverse complement strand
GCCTCTCACCACCGCCGGCGGTGGTGAGAGGCGCAACATGAAGTTAGCCGGACAAGGCTTGAAGGTGGAAGGTAGATACAAGTTAGGGTGCTGGATTCAGAGGTAGATGGGAACACACCAAGGGAGTGCAAGAGGTAGGAGTAGACACCTTGTAGAGCTGAGCGGAGGGGCAGAGTGACGGAGCAAGGAGAGAGAGTGGCGAGAGAGAGAGAGAGAGAGAGAGAGAGAGAGAGAGAGAGAGGTGAATATGAGTAAGCAAGGAATGGCAGAGCAAAGAAACAATCACGAGGATCACAGAACCAGAGGAAAACATGATAAAAAGAAATATTTTGGGGGAAACTTGAGGTAATGAACCTCCCCGGCATTTACAGGCAGAGAAGGACAACCGGCTAGAGAAATGGCTTCTTTCCGCTAGCCAGACGTGGATGTGTTGATGGTCAGTTAGAACGGTTGGATGACCGAAAAGCTGTTTGTCAAGGTGGTTTGGGCCAGGATCAAAACACTTATTGAGAGGTCATTTTTTTCCAAGATATTCAAGAAACGTGTTGCTGGAGGCAATTTCCAACACCGCCCTTCAATCGAGCAAGATTTGGTGTACCCGATCTCTAAACAAAGTGACTAGAACCTTTTCCATAATGCCCGTCAAGATGTTTCCAGCTTGTGTTGGGGGTGGTGGTGCCATTCTTCCCTGGAGGACTGAAGCCACATGGTATCCCCAGATGTGGAGGTTCTTCATTCTGTTGAGTAGGCTCCAGGGCCAGCTGATAATGTTTCAGGCACATTCAGTTCTTTGATTCAGCAGGGCCATACCATTGAGTATGCTCCAGGGGAAGAAAACTTGGATGGTGTTGTGATCCACCATAGATGGTAGGCGTAGTCCCATGGACCCCACCCTGTCGTTAACATTCCAAACCACGTATGTGGTGGGGAGGCATCTCGGACAACGTAGGGATGGAACACCGGTTCTGTGATAGATAGAAGTTCATCTTTCAGGACCTGGTATATTTGGATGTACATGGGAGAAGGGAGAAGGCCAGATGAAGGAGTACCAGTTGTAAAAGTTGCTGGTGCTAGGCCGTATGACAGGTAAGATGGGGAAAGGTGGTTGCTGAGTGTGCTCCATGCTGGTGCTGGTGGGTAGTGAGAGGGATGACATATAGATTGCAGGAGGGTGCTTCCAGTTCACCACTCGCAGAGGTAGCTCTCATAGCTGCTACTTTGCATCCATGTAGAAGTTGATGACGATGTTGCTGGTGTGAGTAATGATTGCTGATTGAAGATTTCATGGGTAGAGAGGCAAGCCTCGTGCCCCGAGTGACGACATTCTGAGTGCAAGTCACCACAGAGTGGGCAGTGACATGTGTAGATCCCAATACTGAGCTGATTGATTGATTGATGGTTGCTGATTGCAGACTGATAGCTGATTGTAATGATTGAATGGGTGCAGGAGTGAACCTTGTTCACACAGATGATAGAGGGGTAGAATGAAGGAGGGGATTCCATTGCGCCACAAGAGAAGAAGCTGTTTCTTGCTTGGGTGCAGGTCACTGCAAATTGCACAGTGACACGTGCGGATCCTGAGCACCAGGCTTCAGATGCTGATAGCTGGGAGCTGATTGTTGAGTGCTGATTGCTGATAGCTGATAGATGAAGATGATGGTCCGGGTGCAGGGGGAAATCCCTGCGCGTTGACAGCTGATGCTGACTGATGATGGACGAGGCACAGGGGAAAAACCACGTGCACTGATAGATTGATTAATTATGTTGAAGATTAATGATGATGATGAACTGGGCACAGGGGTGGAAACAACCTCTGCTACGGCCGTCGAAGTAACCCTTGGTGGAGCCGTCCACCGTGCATTGTACGCTAGGCAACGGGAGGCGCTTTGACGATGACCCGTCGAAGCACCTTTACTCATCCAGAAGTCAAGGAGAAGGTCACCTTGGTCAAGGAAGTCAATCTGGTCACTTCATTCATGCCCCTGTTTCATTTGGAGCTTGTTGGAGACGAACTCGGATCACTGGCCATGGATTATTGTGCCACCCATGGCGGGAACCAGATTCCACACGTCTAATACTCGAACTTCGGGCTAGGCCAACTTTCTGAATGCTAACTCAAATCGAGCGATTCAAAGCTCGATATTGCATGGAAAAATCCAAGGAATCCAAAGTCAGATCAGGTGTTTGACCACTCCTCAAAGGTCAAACCAGAGAGTACGATCAACGGCACTCATGGCAAGGGGAACACCATGTCAACACAAGGGACTGGTGGAGCTTATGAAGGGCACGGATGTTCAAGGTGCGAGGGCAACAGACGAGGAGCAGATGGCCTTTGATAAGAAGAACATGGAGGCGCTGATGCTCCTGTTATTGGTGTTGCATGAATCTCGATGGGGCTATATCCACGGCTGCGCTTTGGCGGCAGACGCGTGGAAGAAGCTCTGCTCCATCCACCAATCAACATCCATAGCCAACAAGATCTTTGCAATGGAGCAACTCTCAACGATGAGGATTGAGGAGGGTGGGGACGTCATTTCTGCCATGCAGCAGAATGAGTCTCTTGTCTCACAATGCATGAATATGCAGGCGATGGGGCTCCTCATGGCTCTACATGACAGTTGGAGCCCTCTTATCACCGCACTGGGAGGCTGGGAGGAGAATAAACTCACCTACCGCGCAGTCGCCAAAACATCCGCAACAAGGTGCACTATCACGGTGGTAGCAAGACCTCGTTTTCCTCAACAGCCCTGGTCACCAAAACGTAGGGTGGCAGCAGCAGTGGCAAGCGAGGCGGCGGCAAGGTTGGCAGCAAGAAGGGCGCTAAGAAGGGTGCGTGCCATAAATGTGGCAAGGAGGGCCATTGGGCCAAGGAGTGTCCGGAGGAGGCGCAGGCTGGCGGAAAAGGCGCGAAAGGCAAGAAGGTGCTCCTCAATGGCATGAGGAACCACGACGTGAAGGGTGCCAACCGGCAGTGCCTTCACTCAGGTGCGGAGGAGCATACCCAAGTCGAGAAGGCGGGGTTCATCAACTACACCAAGTCTGCCAAGTCCATGGTGGTTGCCAATGACAACGTCGAACCTGCGGCCGGCCAAGGTGACGTGGACGTGGAGGTGGTGGTTGGTGGTAAAAACGTGCAGCCTGTTATCCAAAACGTGCAACATGTCCCTGGCCTGGCTGACATTTTGAGTGTGAGCCGCTTAACAGACAAGGGGTATGAAGTGCTGTTCCGCAAGAAAGGTGTAGTCGTGCGGATGGGCGGTGGCGGCGAGGTCGTGCTTGAAGCGAAGCGCGAGGTCGGGCCTCTAC
Organism: Penium margaritaceum; assembly: GCA_023375785.1. Classification (NCBI taxonomy): domain Eukaryota; kingdom Viridiplantae; phylum Streptophyta; class Zygnematophyceae; order Desmidiales; family Peniaceae; genus Penium; species Penium margaritaceum. The sequence goes on along the minus strand of SZWC01011646.1, from coordinate 22,193 downwards.
ATTGTTCATACCAAGGTCATCCCCTCAGTAGCAGACGCAGCAGACCCGCCAGCACGCGTCGTCAACCTTGCAAAAGGCGGGGTAGCAAACCTGCAGCTGTGGCATCGGCGGCTGGGGTACTCATTGCCCACAGTCATACAGGAGATGGCGAAGCCCGACATGGTTCACGGCCTGAACATAACCAGTGCAGCACATACAGCAGCAGATTCTGTAGAGCACAAGTGCAAGCCTTGCATTGTGGGCAAGGCAAAGAGCAAGCCATTCGAAGACAGACAACGGCGGGCTGAGAACCTGCACGAGGTCATCCACAGTGATATGTGCAGACCAATCAAGACGCCGTCCACTGGGGGCGTGCGGAACTTTGTCACTTTCATTGATAATTTCAATAGAAAAATCTACGTCTACTTTCTGAAGCGGAAAAGCAAGGTGCTGGACCGGCTCCAGAAGTGTATTGCAGCTGTGGAGAGGCAGACTGGCCCGCAAGGTCACAACGCTACGCAGCGACAATGGTGGCGAGTACGTGGGCTACAGAGGGTGGCTGAAGGAGTGGCAGTCGACCACTGCGTACATGCCTCAATCTAATGGCATGGTGGAGCATGCAAATCAGACGCTACTCTCAATGGCGCGGACGATGCTCTTGGATGCTAAACTTCCACGGAGCTTGTGTGCTGAGGCTGTGAGCAAGGCGTGCTACATGACCAACCTCACCCCAACGGCAGTGCTAAAGGGAAAAGGGGGCTCGAAGACGGTACAAGAGGCGTGGAGCAGGCGCAAACCAAGCATGGCGTACCTAAAGGCATTCGGGTGCAAGGCACACGCGTGGCAAAGAGCATGCTCTGAAGGTATGTCCTTTCTTGCCGCATTTGTAGCATGTTATGTTGGCAAACGGGTCATCTCTGGATGTAGGAGATTGATGTCGCAAGTTGTTGGGATGATATGGTAGGTGTTCTGGTCGTTCATGACTGGATCTGTTGCCGTAACCAGGTGGTGATGATGCTAGTTGGCCCTGTCCATAGCCGCATCCATTGCCATGAGTCTCATACCTCTTGTGACATTGGTTTCCATGAAGGGTCGTGTACAGAGCTGAATCACCACCGGCTGCTTCTTTTAGAAATTTGGCTTCAGTTTGCATCAAAGCTTCACATGCCTTCTCCATCATTAGTTTGTACGGTGATGTTGTTGCCGCTGGCTGGACTGCTGCTGCTGCTGCTGCTGCTGCCACTCCTCCTCCTTGAGCACCCAACGCAGCTCCTGCAGCCGCCGCTGCTGCTTCTCTGGCTCTGGCATTTGTGGCTTCTAGTGCTTTCAGTCTTTCATCAAAATCTCGTCCTTGGTCTTGGAATGTCAACAGTCTTTCAATGGTCTGATCAAACCTGCTGGGAAGTCCACTGAAGAGGGTGTAGATCATGACTCATTCAGATATAGCTTACCCCATACCTGTGATTCTGTTTGCCAGAGTTTTGACGTATGTGATGTGATCCTCCAATCTTGCCCCCTCAGCCATCTGTTGACGATGAAACTCTTTCAGCAGTGCAGCCAATTCTGAGTCACTGACTTTGTCATATCTTGTCTTGAGGGCTTTCCAAGCTGTCCTTGGGTTCAGTGTGGGGTTTTTGTCGCATATTAGAAATTCGAGTCTCTCAGTGACGTGAAGAGCAATGATTGAGAACGCTTGGTCATTTTGTCGCTGCCACAGGTTTCTTTGGTCGACAGTGGCTGCTTGATCAAGAACATCCGTGGGCGGATCACTGAGTAGTCCCCATAGGCCTTTGTTGAGAAGAATGAGTTTGTTGTTAAACGCAAAGGTATGGTAGTCGTCACCATCAAATGGTTCAAGCTTGAAATGATCGCCACTGAGTGGCGCCATGGCGGCTTCGTTTCTTGATCCCGCCACTCAGGTGTTGATTTGAGGTACTTCCGTTCGTTGAGAAATTAGGAATGACCTGTTTATGGCACCCTGCTCTGATGCCACATGTTAGAAAAATCGATTCCCAGTCTCTTGAATGCCTGACAGGCCAATAACTCATGCTTCTGCCAGATCTGCCTCTGCTTCACTGCTTGAGTTGTCTGAGTTTACAATCCGTCAAGCATCTGTCCTGGACCCAAGTAACACACGCCTGAATTGTGTGACAAGACAAGCTGGAACACAAGTCAAGTATCCAGACGAATGAATGGCGAAGGAACCAACCGATTTCATTAAGAAATGAGAACGTACAAGTCAAATGACTAAATAGTGTCGGTTCTGGCTATCGCTACAGAACTACAAGTGTCGGTAGTCCGATCACCTTGTTACTCGCACTGGAAGTCCGCTTCCAAATGCTGGAAGGGCTGACGCCTCGGCCAGGGGTGACCGGACAGCAGTAGCGTCGCTCTCGCTCTGTCCTGCCACGCTGGCACTTCCGGTCCTGGCTTCTTCCGGTCCTTGCTTTCATGTTGTACCACTTCCAGAACTTTGCGCAGACCATCCTGTAATATACGTAGATCCTCCACATGTCCATCTTGAAAAAACAGGTACACATGGTCGTGGGAGGCATGGGACTACCCTCTCTCCTGGCCTCCGGAATGTCTCAGGAAGTAGGATAGTGTAGGATAGATAGGGTGATGGTCAGGGGAGGAACTGGCAATTTCTTCCCTGGCCCACTTGCCCTTTTTACTCAGGACTAGATTGAGTTTGGACACAAACTATGCCGGTTTCATCATTTTCTATACTCAGAGTTAGATGCATCGCTTTACTTACGTTGACTCCACATCCCTGGCACTGCTTCCATTGGAGTTGGTCTACTCGGACGTTCTCGGTCCCTCCACAGTCAAGTCCATCTCAGATCGGGGTCGATACATCCTCACCTTAACTGACAACTTCACCCGGATGTGGTGCTTCTATAGACTCCACCACAAGAGTGATGCCGCTCACACGGTCTGCTTGTGGCTCGTTGTGGCTGAGCTCTAGTTTCGTCACATACTCCATACTTTTCGTTCGGATCATGGCAGTGTGTTCCATTTCCAGATGAACACATTCTTTACCGAGTACGTTGTCTTTCACCAGCTATCCTTCCCTGTGACGCTCCAGAAGAACGGTTCGTCTGAGAAACAAAACCTTACCACAAAGGATGTGGTTTGCGTCATGCAGTCTGAGTNCTATAGACTCCACCACAAGAGTGATGCCGCTCACACGGTCTGCTTGTGGCTCGTTGTGGCTGAGCTCTAGTTTCGTCACATACTCCATACTTTTCGTTCGGATCATGGCAGTGTGTTCCATTTCCAGATGAACACATTCTTTACCGAGTACGTTGTCTTTCACCAGCTATCCTTCCCTGTGACGCTCCAGAAGAACGGTTCGTCTGAGAAACAAAACCTTACCACAAAGGATGTGGTTTGCGTCATGCAGTCTGAGTGTGGTCTCCTGGAGTCCTATGGCTTTTAGGACTTCCCTTATATGAGGTAGGTTTAGAACCGCATCCGGCATGGCCCCCTACCGGACCATATCACACCATACAAGTTGCATTTTTTCCACCGTATTCACCTTTGTCTCACACGTTTTTGGGGTTCCCTCGCTTGTGTCTAGTACACCGAGGACCTACAGGGGTCCAAGGTCTTATCACGGGATCCTATGTGTGGATTTCTAGGCGTCTTTCCGTGGTTCAAGGCCACGTAGTTTTGGGACCCTACTTTTCATTGCACCGAGTCACATGAAGCCTTCTTCTTTGAGGTCCTCACATATCGATTCCTCTTCAGAATTCTGTCACTAGTTGAAGACCACGTCTCCTCTTGTGTGGTTTCACAGTGGATGGGGGAGTCGAGGCTTGTGGATAGGTCCATCTGGGCCTCCTTGCCCATGGTCTGGTCTCCAACCGATGACGAACCGACCATCATGGCGGTCGGCCCAGTGACCTCTTCTGTCCCCATGGCTGCTCCCGAGCTTGTACCTATCCCAACCTTGGTCCCTACGTCCACATCTGTTCTCGTGCCTCTGCCAGTCCACACTCACACACCTGGTCCTGTCCCTGTGTTAGTCCCTTCACCTGCACCTATAGGAATTGTTGCGGCAATCTCTCCTCCCTCACCTACGCATGTTCCTGTCGTCTCCCCTATGCCCGTGCGGGCGTCACCTGTGCCTGCACCATCTTCTCTCGACCTGAGAGCCTCTCGGGCATTGCCCTCACAGCCTGACATCCAGCTTGAGGTGAGCACCTTGAGCTCGGGCTACTCCCGTGAGCCCGGCGTTTGCCTTTGATCACTGGTCTGGAGGACTTTAACGAGTGACTGACTCAGTGCTCAGACACCCTGCCTGCATTGTTGAGTGTGGAGATCTTGGAGCAAAGGCGTTTGGCCTCAATGTCCAGGTGGACTTCACTACGATGCACCCACCGTGCCCTGTCAGACACGAGTTGGTCTCTCTTGAGTTTTTCATTGCTTGTGATGTCGCTGCTGACCATATTGTTGAATGTAATTGCCCCTTGTTCAATGTTGTAGAACGGATGAGGAATGCTCTACCCCTTGTGGAGGTATAAACCCTGGATCCGTTGTAGGATGATTCAATAATGATCTGTATCATGTGAGATATGACTTGTGAATACCATGTGGATGAATGGTTAACTTGGCCTTTTTGTTGATTTGACCAAGGAAGAGGTCATGAGTTCGATCCTGGCCCATGCGCATCTTGGTTGTTATGGAAGCTTCCAAGAAACAAAGTCCAAAGCCCATTCGAAACGACATGGTTGATCTGTCATCTTGGCACTAGGATGCTTATGTGTCAAGCCCACAGCGCAAGTCTATTGGTGATGTGGCAGGGTCAGGCCACTTCTCAGGAATGGGTTTTTGAGTTATAGGGCTAGACAGATAGCTATAAAAACACGCTGGTCAATTAATCCTTGCTTAGTGCTTTCCTGCGTATTGATGACTTGAGCTCTTCTTCAGATGTAATGCTAAGGCGTTAGTACTCTTGAAGGTGAAGTGTATGCCTGATTAAGTTTGGAGTGCATGATACATGCCTAGAAAGGACGAAGGTGCCTTTGTGAGCTTTTTGATTTTGTGGCTTCTCTTCCGGAACCAATGAGCTCAATTGCTAATAAAGGGTTATGGGCCCACGCCTCTGGTTAGAGAAGTTTCACACACTCAACCGCTAAGTCACAAGCAGTGAGAGGGCCTTCGCTCTCACCCAGCTTCTCTGTTTGTAGGTCGATATCAACAGGAGGAAAAGGCAATACATCTATACTTTTTTGCCTTGGAAGCTGACACCAGCCTACATCAGCCTACATCAGCCTACATCTGCTTGCAACGGCCAACGTGAACAGGGTAAGCAGCTGCCTCTTCTTACCAACTGCCTACACAACCTCGAACACAGGTACATCGGCATCAAAAACAGGTGTAAGAACTATTGCAGTTATAGTTGTAGTAATGGAGAGGGGTTTGCTCTCTGGAAGTGACAGTTTGAAATCATCATGGATGATAGAGACTTGCTCAGATATTTTGACGCAACCATCCCAGCACCAAAAGGAGGAGGGTGCTGACCTTGTGGCATGTATCAAGCTCAACAAAAAGGCTCTCGCCGTTCTTGTGTCCTCCATACAACCCTCATTCCTTTTACACATCAGCGGTTGTACAATCGAAGCCACATCATATGCTAGACTAGGCAAGGTATTTGAGTCCTCCTCACTTGCCAACCGTCTCTTCATTCTACATGACTTCATCAGGACGAGGCTTGGTGAAGGGGAGGATTGTTGACATAGTGTGCCCCTTGCCATGAGTGCCGTTGATTGTACTCCCTGGTTTGACCACTGGGGAGTGATCGAACACCAAATCTGACTTTAGATTTTGATTTTTCCATCCAAGATCGAGCTTTGAATCGCTCAATTTGAGTGAGTATGCAGAAATTTAGCCTAGCCCGAAGTTCGGGTGTTTGGCGGGTGGAATCTGGTACCTGCCATTGGTGGCGGGATAATCCACCTCCAGTGATCCGAGTTCGTCTCCAACGAGCTCCAAATGCACATGGGCCATGAATGAAGTGACTAGAGGGACTTCCTTGACCAGGGTGACCTTCTCCTTGACTTTTAGGTCAGGAAAGGCGCCAGCCTCGGCATCCCCCAGGAGGGGCTTGCCAGCCCCCTGCCCCACATCAGCTCCGCTCCCTTTGGTCCCCCAATACCCTCAGTGGGGCAGCGGCAGCAGCATAGCCAGCAGCCTCAACATCCACTGCGGCTGCAGGAGCTGAAGCAGCAGCAGTTGCATCTGCACCAGGAGCAATAACGGCAGCAGCAGTAACTACAGCCGCAGTAGCAGCGGCTTCAACAGCAGCAGTAGCAGCAGCAATAGCAGAAGTAGCACCGACAACAGCAGCAGAAGTGGTCGCAACAGCAGCAGAAGCAACAACAGCAGCAGCAGCAGTGTCTGTAGCAACAGCAGCAGCCGCACCAGTAGTTGCAGCACCAGACCCTTCTGCTGCCACAGCCATAGAGCACTAGTAGCAGCTGCTACCACAGCCACATCAGCAGCAACAGTCGCAGTAGCAGCCACGGCGGGTACCACCTCTACAGCAGCAGTCGTTGCTGCTAGAGTAGCTCCAACAACACCAGCTGCTCCAACAGCTCCAGCAGATGCTGCTCCTGCTACAGAGCTCACTGTAGACCTCGCCACAGGCCTCTCTCCAGCCCATGCCCCAGCTCCCACCGCAGCCCCTACCCCAGCCAGGCCCATGGCATCCAATACGCCCCCCCTCCTAGCACCTACAGCCGAGCCCCCCTCTGGGCACCTACAGCCGAGCTAGGGGGCCCTCATTCCATCTGCGGCACGAGGCTGGTAGCTTCCACAGCCGTCGGACCCCCATCCCATACACCTCCCACCGCCATAGCTGCCAGCCCTTCATGCCCCCGCCGAGGGAGGGGGGACACTGGTGGTGTCTGGGACATGGACACCCCCTGCAGGCTATGTCCCGCTCCCCCACCCCCACGTGG
>SZWC01011645.1:72388-84800 GCA_023375785.1 Penium margaritaceum | reverse complement strand
TCTCTGCTGCGCAGCTCGGTGAGATCTGTCTCACTGCTCTGATACCATGAGAAACTGCTAGGAAGCTTCCTAGCCTTGCTGCTGCTGACGTGGCGACACTGTCCAGTCAGCTGACGCACTAGCAAGCAAGCAGGTGCAAGAAACAGCAAGGATCAGGCTAGGGAGACGCGCAAAGTCTCATAAGCTTCAATAGCTTAGTAAATGCAGAGAGAAATGACAACTGACAGGTCCAGGGCATAAATCCCGCCGCGGCGCACGGCGGGTGTCGCACGCGGCAGTCCAAGAGCTGTCCTAAAACCGGCCCAAAACCACTGTTTTGGCCGTAACTCTGCGCACACATGTCAGAATCCTACGCCGTCTGAACCTAGACGTGCAGAATCAAAAGACGCACGCAACGAATGGTCACATGCATGCATCCATCGACTGACAGCGAGTATATAATGCAAAAACATGCAAATGGGCCTCATGCCCAGTCTGCGAAAGACGCCTGCAAGACGTAGAAGGCACAGCAAGGAGTCCCGGTGACATCTGGGGCTCTGGAACAGTGGTCGGTGAGCTCCAGACGGGTGGTCCGCCGCCTGTCGTCGCGCCGGTGTCACCAGGGCTGCCTGCCTCAGGGATCTGCACGAGTATGGACACGGCCGAGTGGTCACAGTAAACTGTACAGGAACGGCACAAAGCACAACAGGCACACGGCGGGTGACGCACGCGGCAGTGTCAGTTTGTCCTAAAACCGGCTCAAAACCACTGTTTTGGCCGCAACTTTGCGCACAGGCATCCAAACGCAACACCGTCTGAACCTAGAGATGCAGAATCTCGAGCCGGACGGTACGACTGGTCACACGCACAAGCCCGGCATCGATCGGTGGACGGACAATGCAAAACATGCAAATCGGGCTCGAGAGCCAGTCCACCGAGAAAACTCTAGCACCTGCAGAAAAACTGCAGAGCACCCCAGCAAGCACCCGGGATGTCGTGGCAATCGTCTGGCAGCTGCTGGTGGCTGGATCCACCAACCGTCAGTGCTCCGGCGCCAACTGGGCCCGCATCAGGGATCTGTCATGTCGTAGCTCCTGGATAAGTCCTTGGACGATCCGGAGTCCTGTCGGGTCGTCACGATCTCCAATGCCGCCACCGCTCACCATCAGCTCCGGGTACACCCGTAGCTGCCACGGCTGTGGCTCGTGACGGGTGGAAGCCACACATACCAACACCCTCGTCCTCGTTTGCTTGTTTGCAAGGAGGGCGAGGGGGGCGAGGGCACGAGGCCACAAGGCCTTGCCCTCGAGGCCCTCGTGGCCCCTCAGTCGTCGATCGGGTTGAGGCCGCGATCGGCGGCTAGCGGCTGGCTGGCTGGTGGTCGGCCGGTCGCTTGGCCGGCCGCCGGCCGTCCAGCCAGCCGGCCAGCCCTCGCTGACGCGAGGGGTGGTGCGCAACCACCCCTCGCTTCAGCGAGGAGGGAGGGTCGGACCGGCCCTCCCGCTACATTCATCCCCACTTATTATGAACCGTCCCGGTTCATGAACAACAAGCATAATTGTTAGTCAGTGAGTCATCAACATTTTGAAAGAAATTAATAATTTCAATCACCAGCTAAACATGAACACGTGTGTGGAACTTCGATTGAAGTTACAACTTGTCGGTGAGCATGGGTAGCGACCTCCCCCCTTTCGGGTGGAGCGTCCGCGCAACAACCATGTTGGGCGTCCTTAACCTCCTATGGTTGCAGACCATGAATGTTGCCCTACGTGAATGTTGTTCACTTTCTCCGCGTTTAGGTGGAGCCCCCAGACACACGTCGATTCGTGCGACATGCCAACTCACTCCAATACTTGTTGACCACCCTTGTCGGCAACCGAGATTCGGGCTCCAATGAGTTATGTTCAGGTCCACACCGGGCCCAATGAACAAGGTATTCCCTGACAATCCGCGACCGGAGAATACGCTCCCGGTGCTGAAGTAGGCACAGAACCTCGTGTTGGCCATCGGTATCAAGGACTGCCGATGGTGGCTGAACGGTTCCCTCAGCTGTGTATGGAGCCAATAGGCTTACATGAAACACGTCATGTATCTTTATACTCGGCGAATGCAGCAATCGGTATGCCAATGGCCCGATGTGTGCAACGATGGGAAATGACCCAATCCATTTCGGTAGAAGTTTGCATGCCCCTGGCAACTTCAGTAGAAGATTCTTAGTGCTAACCAGTACTCTCTCACTGATCTCACACGAGACCTCACGGCCACTTTTGTCGGCATATGCCTTTTGTTATTGCCGAGCAGCTTGAAGGTGACCCTTCACCTCCTGTAACAAGGAGTCTATGCACTCGGCAAAGGCTTGAGCAGAAGGAACCTGTCCTCCTGTACTCCCCCTCTTCACCAATGAAGAGGCCACCACTGAATGCCGATCACTGCTCAACACAAACGGTGTGAACTGTGTGGACTCTTTTACCAAGTTATTCACCTCAAACTCTGTCGGTGCTAGGAATTTGTCCCAGTCATGCATGGCAGAGTCCACGTACATTCGGAGTGCGGTTCATGCGCTCTGTTTGTCCGTCAGTTTGAGGGTGAAACGCAGTCGACATCTGTGACTCACTACCAAAGTACTCGTATATCTTTTGCCAGATCTTACTAGCAAATTTTCGATCTCGATCAGAGATAATGCGCAACGGCAGACCGTAGTACTTTACGACACCCTCAAAGAAGAGACAAGCGGTCTCCTCTGAGTTCACGTTAGTGGTCGTAGGAATGAAGTGTGTCATCTTTGTCAGAAGATTCACAACTAGTAGTATTGCATCGTGGCCACGGGCCGTGTTTGGAAGACCAGTAATGAAATCCATGCTGACGGACTCCCGTGGAGTCCCAGGAATGGGAAGTTGTTGGAGGAGTCCAACAGGCTTCTTGTTACTAGCCTTATTTCGAAGACATCGGTCGCATATCATGCGATACTTATGGACATTGACACTCGATCCTGGCCACCAATAGTGGCCCGAGAGTGCCTGTCCGATCTTTCGGGGTTCCACATGACCTGCGACCGGCAGGTCGTAGAACTGGGAGATAATCTTTACTCGAAGGTCTCTCGATTTTGGCACAACAACTTGTTCTCTGTACCAGAATGTTTCTGCGGCCTCCACCAAGCTGTACTTGTCTAGATTTTGATAGTCTTGAAACCAAGAATCCACACAGTATCCCATCAGGATCCTGTTTCCAAAACTGTTGTAATGGATAATCTCGCGTGGTGGTTGTTGTAGAGGTACAGAGGGATCAGGTGATTGTACTGTTGGTGTTGCAATGGCCATAAAGCACCCACCAACCTCTGCGGTTGCTTTTATTTCCACAGGTTGTCGGCTTAGTACATCGGCCACATTGATGCGTTCTGGCCGATATTCCCATGTGAACGAGAATTTGCTCAGGTATTCACTCCAACACGTCTATCGTCTTGACATGTTCGGTTGCGTTTGGAAAACACTAATGGGTTATGGTCGGTCACGACCGTCACAACCCCTTTAGCACCATCGAGGTAGCAACGCCACATCTTGAAAGAATGTACTACCCCAAGGAGCTCTTGATCCCCAATCGTGTATCGCGTTTTTGGGAGGATGAGCTTCAGGCTCTCATACGCAACTCCATGACCGTTCTGCATGAGGACGGCTTCGAGTCCTAATACCGATGCATCACATCGAACCTCCCACGGCTACGATGGATCCGGAAGAGCTAGGACGGGTGCGGTGGATAGAAGTTCTTTGACTTTGAGAAAAGCGTTCTCACAATTACTTGTCCATTCCCAGTGCATGTCTTTTTGCATGAGCCTGGTTCTTGGTGCTACCAGGGTCAAATACCCTTGCATAAACCGTCGAAAGTAGTCTGCAAGGCCGACGAAAGACTGAATCTACCCAACATTTTTTGTTCGTGGCCAGTCTATAACGGCTTGGACCTTTTGTGTGTCAACACGGATGCCATCCTTGCCGACGATGAATCCCAGGTATTCGAGCTCATCTTGTGCAAGCTTGCACTTGCTCAATTTCGCATAGAACTTATGTTCCCGAAGGATTGTGAGGCATTTGTAAGCCCGAAGCATAACACTCGAAACTGATAGTGTCCCATGTGCGTTCAAAATGCAATTTTGGGTACATCATCTTCCGTGATGCGGATTTGATGGTACCCTTGAGACAAATCCAAGGATGAAAATGCTTTTGTCACTTGGATTTGGTGAAAATGGTTCTCAATCCGCGGTAAAGGGAACCGATTTTTCACTGTCAGCTTGTTCAATGCCTAGTAATCCACGCACATGCGTAAACTACCATCCTTTTTGTTCGCAAGAAAGGATGGTGCACCGTATGGCGAGCTACTTGGCTCTATCCATCCTTTTGCAAGGTACTCTTTGATTTGGCATTCGGCCTCTTGTCTTTGTGTTGGACTAAGGCAATACATTGGTCTGAATAGAGTAGTTGCTTTTGGTTGCAACGGAATCGTGTGGACCACGTGTCGTTCCGGTGTAAGCCCAGCCGGTGGGTCTTGGAATACATCCGAGAACTCCACCAATCGAGATTTTATCTCTTGTGGCGTCTCTTCCTTCACATCATCCTCCACTTTCTGCAGATGATCCAAGAACTATCAATAACATTGTCAAATATGCCTCTTGACCTGCATCGCAGACAAGCTGGCATGGACTTTAAGTCGAGTCTGTGACGATTTCCTACTCAGAATCGGCGTAAAGCGACGCTGTCCATTACAAGGTATCAAGTATCTTGATTCGAAGCATACCAGAGCTTTGTTTTCGCGGAGCCAAGGATCGCCTAGCACCACGTCAAACGGGTCAAGAAGGTTGAGTACCTTCAACGTGACACTCTATGTGTAACCTTAAATACAATTATTGCCTTACAGGTACCGATTACAGGTACTATACGGTTGTCACCGACGACAACTGCGCCACCCAATGGCTCGCACTTTACACCCACCTGTCAGGTAAAGCCAAGGCTAACAAAGGATTCATCTCCTCCAGTATCAGCCAGAACGTTCACGATAACACCAGCAAGGTGTCCCTTGAACTGCATCGTCATATTACCTCCACTTTTTCGAGTGAACAGGCTTGACGACGACAAGCCGAGTTTGTCATAAACACGGAATCTGTACAACGGGCGTCACAACTTCCATATTTTACCCACTTGAGTCCACATCTCGTGGGCACGTGTAAATTGTGCTAGCACCTCCCAGTCTTTAAATTTGATTGGGCCGAAACCGTCGACCAAAGGTACCGCGAACATGATTGGACTCATTGCTTTGGGGGCATTTGCTTCAATCACTGTATGACACAACTCTTGCACAGTGGTTGGTGTCGCCACCACAAAGCATGTACTATCATGCATCTCGTTCGGAGATGCAAGATTTAGTGGGCAATATTAGTAAGCAAGTGCAAAATGCGGTTCAACAATATGAGAGAAAACAATAGAGAAATTGTAACTCGTTAAAAAGTCAAATTGTTTAAAATCCTCGTCTGAAAACATGAACCCATACTTGTGATTCAGTCTTACCACTGAGTGCTCCCCACTGATGTCACTCAAGGGTGGGGAAAACCCGCCCCATGGCCTTCTTTGTTCCCACGGCCGGGCCCATTGCCGCGCCCGCGACCCTGTCGACGGCCCTGTCTGTGACCTCCTGTTGCACTATCCCCACGAGGTGCTATTTCTGTAGCTAACGCCGCGCCCTCTTGTCCACCACCAGTAGCCTCAGGCCACTAAGCCCTAAAGTAGCCCGGGTGCATGCAGTTGTGGCAGAGCCCTTCGCGGAACGCTGCGTTGAGACACTCCCGCGCCGCCTGCAACTCGTCATTCTCGCGGTTGTGCTTGTTGTTGGAGCCCTTGTGTTCACCAGCATTCATGGCTGGAGGGTTTGTAGGCTCCTTGCCCTTGGCCCCGTCTGGTTGTCCAGCTGACCTACCAGCCCCTGCAGCGTCCACGCGTATGTCGCGGCCTTGTGATGCACGTTCGGCTGTGCATCAGAGTAGTGCTTCGGGTTCACCGAATACACTTTGCTCATGTAGTCGCGCAACGCCCTCCAGCTTGTCTAAGCTTGGCCAGTGGCTAACGTGGTGGTCGTTTCTTTCAGCTTCTCGCTGGCGAGACCATCACGCAAGTAATCCAGCAGCATGCACTCCAGGTACTTGAAGGTCAGAGTTTCGTCGTCCTCGGTGAAGCTTTCGGCTTCCTCCACGAGTGGGGTGAACTCGCTCAAGTAGGATTTGAGCCAGCTGCCCAGCTGCCTGAAGTCCTTGATCTTGTGGAAGGCACACGGCTCCTCCTCATGTTGAGTGTACTTCTTAGGCATGATTGCACAGAAGGCCTCCCACGGCATGCGCTACCACTCGAGGTGCGGCTGTTGCGCACTCCACTCCTTCACCACATACCTGAAGAGTTTGTCTTCAAGCTGCGTCATGGCAAGGTCACCCCACTGGCTAAGTGGAGCCTTGTGGACACGTAGAACGTGCTCCATGCGATTCAGCCAGTCGGTCAGCTTCATGCTCTTCCGGAAGAACTCCACACTATGGAAGAAGGATGTGTTCATGACCGGCCCCGAAGTCGTCAAGGTGGGCAAGTCGTTGCTGCCATCAACAGTGGCATTCTCAGCTGCTGCACGCTACGCTTGCTGCTACTTCCGCACCTGGGTCATGGTCTGCAACGCCTTGTCACGCTCGTGGCATTGGCGGCTTGCCTCATGGACAGCCAAGCGCTGCAACTGGCAATCATGGTGGAGGTCCGTGATGCTCTGCCCGACGTGGGCCAGCAGGTTGGCGAACGCAAACTTGAGCTATGATGTCGTCAGAGCATCGGTGATAGCCTCCAAGGCCTCACGTTGTCCGTGCACCCTTACCCACTATAGGAGGGTAAGGTTCGCGTACACGCCTCCAAGGAGTTCCACCTTTCGGAGGAGACTGTCGTCAGTGACGACGCTCGAGTGAGTGCTCCCTTGTCCCATTGCGGCCACATCGTAGGAAGAGGGGTTTGTCACCATTCCTCCAAGTTATGATGTACCTCCATCGTTGTTGGTGATCCTGAGTCGGCCCGCCCCCTCAGCAGCAAACTCCGCGAGCCTGCGGCGGTCATCACGAATTGGCTTCGCGGCGCCGCCGTCCGGCTCATTCTCGCGGGAATTTCCCATGTGCCTGCTTTCAGAGCCCTTGCTGCTCTCGATAGTCTCGCTGCCATCGGTAGCTTCAGGCGATGCGGCGGGCGCCTTACCCTTCTCGAGCAATCGGCTTGAGTTTGCCGCACGACGATGGCGATGGTCGCGATCCTCGTCGCCTTTCCCATCGTCGGTGTCGCCCTCTTCGTCGGGATCCCCCTCCGAGAGATCCTCCTCAATCGCATCGTCCGTCGTGTGGGGGTCGCCCATGTGCGCGTCAACATGCTCGTCGAGCACGTTTTCGGCTTCTGCACGCTTCTCGGTGTCGCCAAGGTTGGTGTCGGTTGCCTTAGGTGGTACGGTTTCTTTGGGTTGGCAACCGTGCTCGCGGCGGCGGCTCCCAAAATTTGAAGTCCGTCGAGAGCTCGTGGTGAGGCCGTCACCACCTTGCCCTTGTTGGTCTTGGACGGTCCGGCACTTGCCATCGTGTCGCCCATGCAACTAGCACATGAAGACCTTTGTGAAGATCACCCCACAACACAATTTTACGAGGAATCGCTTCCTAAGATCTTGCTCTCATAATCAGCAAGGCATTTTAATTTAAATTTCTATTTTCCTAGACCGCCCCGTCGGCACAAGGTCGAGGGTTTTGAAACTAGTCCTCCGAAGCTGTGACTCACAGCACTTGGTAGCAACTAGGATCTAGGAAAACAGAAGATAACAATACAAGCGCATAACAAGAAATGTGAGTACCGCTCACAAAGCTAGGGCAAAGAGTAAGAAGGGAATTACAAGTCCTAGCAACTGTCTAAATCTCTCTCCTAATTGTTTTATCTTCCTCCAGTCTTCTTGTCTTCCTTGGCCTCCCTTTGAGTCTTCTTTGAGCGTCTTGTGCCCCTTGGCGGCATCTTCCTTAAGCCGGCGGCTTTGGGGAAGCCACCAAAAGTCCTCAAGGTGTCATCCTCCCTCTTTCTAAGGTATTCCTAGGCCGTGAGAATCCCTGGCCTTGGGAAGGAATGTTGTCCCAGTTTTTTTTGTTGAAGGAGGGGGGAGGGAGCCTTGGAAATGGGGGCACATTGGTGGTTTTGGGGGTGGGCACTTCCCACCCCGTCCAAGAAAAATCTACCTAGTTCCCAAGGATAAAGAAGAAGCTCAAATCACTTGGGAGGTTGAACTAGAGCTCTTCAAGAGATTTCAAAAGCAATTTTCGACGCTTGAAACGGATTATTGTAGACGCCGTATGCCCCTTTGGCGTTTCTGTTGCTGCTTGAAGCTGCCAATGGCGTTTAACATACGGCGTAGCCGTCGTTTCCGTCAAGCCTGTAGTTGTAGGGGTCGTCTGGCTCTGAGAACCACTGTGACGTGTTGAGTCTCCAGCTCCTCATCTAAAGTCATTGTCAGAGTTCGCAGGATCACGTTCTTAGTCCACGTCAGGGGTTTATCCCCTTTGCAGGACTGAGGGGCAATCGTCATCTACAACCCAGAGCAGGGAGACTCAAATATTTTGAGTCGTCGGAGGTCCATTTCCGTTTTTAACCTTACCCCTGGTTTTGGGACCCAATCCGGGGGTTTTGACCTTGAAATCGTGCATTCACATGAGTTTTCTGGTTTCAAAACCCATAATTTGTCCTAAAAGAACTTGAGTTTTGTTTTTGACACGTCGGCGCAAAATCTTCTTGTGCGAGGCACGATCGACGATTTTGTGCCGGCTTCTCTCGTGCACTTCTCTCATCCTCGCCCTCACCCTTGCTCCCCCTATCCCTCATCCTCGCTTGCTCGTTTGCAAAGAGGGTGATGGGGGACAAGGGCACGAGGCCACGAGGCCTCGCCCTCAAGGCCCTTGTGGCCCCTCAGCCGCCGATCGGGCTGAGGCCACGATCGGCGGCTGGCGGCTGGACAGCTGGTAGTCAGCCAGCGAAGTGCTGGACGCCGGCAAGCCCTCGCTGATGCGAGGGGTGGTGCGCAACCACCCCTCACTTAGCGAGGAGGGAGGGTCGAACCGGCCATCCCGCTACAATTATGCAGGTGATTGACCAACACAAGATGTTGAGCTCCTACGACAAATGGTACCTCACGTGGAGCCACGTGGTGCCCTCTGGCAACCATTGGGCATAAGGGATGCACAGTTGTTCACGAGTGCTTATGCCCCAGACACATGCGTGACATCCGGCCTGTTTTCCATGCATAGCCTGAACGGGGTTCTCGATTGTACCTAGTTTTGCAAGGTGCTCTCTAAGAAGATACTCCTCAGACCATTTTAATGAGTAGGAGGTGGTGGTTCAATCCATATGTGTAGCAAGCAACGAGCGATAACGAGATCACTGCTCGCTTGCTCGCTCGCTCGCTCCCCCGCAAGGTTCACTTAGGCCACTTGCGACTCATGTGCCTTTGTTGTTTCTTCTCTCTCGTGTGTTGCAACTTCGCGTGGCTTGGCACCATTTTCATGGCAATGTGTGCTTGAGGACCCTCCTATACTCTTCCTTCTTCCCTCGCATTAGTCCTCCTCCTAGTGGTATCAGAGCAAGGATGCAAAAGCAACCACTAAAGACCCGATCATGGCTTTAGGACCCTCGCCGCCGCCGCCGCCGTCGCCACCGCCATTGTCGTCGAGTCACATCTATGAATGCGGCAACAAAGCAGCACTCCCTAAGCTCACAACTGCAAGCTTGGCAGAGAGTTTCTTCTCTCGCCATCTTTCCGGCCTCATCCACTACCACGCCTGTCGCCGCCCTCACTACCACCGTTGCCGCACATTTCCACGTGCGACCATGCAGTAGCAGTCTCGGCCTCCTAACGGTGCATATTGGAGGAGAAGTCTGTCCCTCCTCCTATCCTTGCGGTCTGTGCCCTAGTCCCACCTGCTAAACCCTCGGCCCTCTCACCCCTAAGCTTCGGCCCGACATTTCCCGCATTGGCTCCACTCGGCTCGAGCTGCGAGAGTCTGCCATCAGGAGTGCCACCCACACTAACAGCCGCAGCAGTTGCCGCGACAGTCACCTTTGACTATGCCGGCATTCCCCGTTCTCTCACACCGTCCACATTGTCGGTGCCGTAACCGCCACAACGCCCACACAGCTAACTTCGTCCACGCCATGTCCCCTTGGCTGGGACAGGCGACTATAGCACCGTCAGCCGGCTAACATCCCTCCCATCCACGAGGCTAGGGCATGAGCGTTGGCATCGCCTGTCACACTAGCATCACAGGCGGTAGCATGCTCAGTGTCACCCAAGGCCTACTACGAGATGTGGTCGTTGCACTGTTACGCACGCTCACGCTGAGGTGGATGCAGTGATAGTGCACTCGGGTCTTCTCCAACACACTCCGACGGGACGGCACGTCACTAATCCGTAAGCGCTTCCTCCCCACTCTTTACTGAGGTGCATCTGCCACCGACCGCCTCCGCTGTCAATGATCTCACATTCGCACGCATGTACGCAAAGTTCATTGACAACACCACTGCACTTGCTGGTGACCTCACACACGTAGTAGCCGCCGTCATAGACATAGCAGCTGTTGTACCAGCCACATTCGTAACGGCAGCTAAGGCTTCACGCGCTCCTGCCTCGACGTGAGCCGGGCGGGCCACCGAGGCCCACGCAAACACTGTTGTAGATGTGGATCCTATTGCGCCGACAGCTACTGATCTCGGCACACAGATTGCAGCAGTCGCTTCCACTGTTGCCTCTGCAATAGCATCCGTAGCGACTACCACAACAGCCGCCGTAGCAGCCATTTGTACATCCATAACCGCATCTGCTACATGTGCTAAGCCTGCTTCATCTGCCATCTCTACCATTCCCACCACTTACGTCTCCACTGCGGCTGCCTGCACCACCCTCAACACTGCATTCACCATAGGGGCCCTAGCCTTGAAAGCTTCATCTGCGTCTACTGTCTCCATTCTGGCTACAGCCTTCGCTTCTGCCATCCCGCCACTTTTTGCTTTTCTACGCAAACCTTTCCCCTCTACCACCTCTTGAGGTGTCTACTTGCTCTACATGCACTATTGGCCCTTCCCTCTTTTCTCTCTCTTTTGGCGTGTCGTGTCTAACTTTGGGAGGGAGTTTACTTGCAGCACATCGCCTACGTGCCTCTGGCAATCCCATTTTTTCATGCCCACTGGGGCTGGGGAAACTTGGCCGAAACATTTATGGCAGAGTCCCCATGAAGTCTCCATGCCTAGTGATGACGAGTGTCAGTTGAACCTCGCTCGCGAGGCTAAGCGCAAGGTTGAAGACTGCCTCAAACTTGCCAATGACAACCGATCTCCTTTTGCTGATGAAGTCACCGCCATATTCCTCAAGCGTCTCCCTACTGCATTGGTCATGCCGTCTGGTGCTCTTGCTGGCACCAATGCCGGATTCTCCTCTATGCCGTCTACCACTAGCACCACTGCTGTTGAGCCTGTCGATGTCCCGTCTAGTGCCACTCCTGCTGTTGTCACGCGGCAGCACGAATTTTTCTCCCAAACACCAATCCTCGCTACTGGGCTGGCCTTCTCCTCCTGGGAGACTCGGTTCAGTGCTTGGGCTAAAGGAGAATGCCTTTGGCAGTACTATTTCCTAGCAGTCCCTCTCTTCTCTCCTCTTACTGACGAGTCCGCTTGCGTCGTCCGTGCTCTCATCGCTATTACGCCACAAACGCTTGTCGATGATGTCGACACATATAATGTGGACCCTACTTCTTAGCACCCAGCAGATCCTATTGGTGTGTGCACCATGTTACGTCGTCGTACCACTGTCACTAGCCAGGGTGCTCAAAGTGTGCTCACGTGCACTTCAACACGCTCTTGATGTGTGCAGATGAATCCGCTGACGCATACTGTGCTCGCAACCTCAAGCTCCTCCGTGAGCATGGCGATGCGGCACCGAACCAGGTGTACGCAGTGCTTACCATGGTTAACGGGTTGATCCCCGAGCTGTCTGATCTCCTTTGTGACTTCAAGGCAGATGAACTATTGTAGCTTGCCTCCGAGCCTTTCCCTTCCAGGTCCCCTCCTAGGGTCAGTGCTCGCTGGGAATTTACCTCTGAGCGCCTCGCCACTTGGTGGACCAGCGTCCAGAACAAGCACCGATACCGCTGAGCTGTTGCGGGTGTTGCCACTGTCACTGTTGCATTACCTGTCTCCTCCTCCATTGCCTCCACTTCTTCTTTGTCGTTTTCCTCCACGGTAACTACTCTTGCCTCCCAAGGCCGTGGGCGCGAGCGTGGTAGGGATAGGGTCAAGGGGAAGCCTGCCGAGCCCTCCTCCTCTTGCATCCTTGGAGAGGTGGTGTGCTAGAACCGTGGCTCTTT